>JAFFST010047555.1:77707-93348 GCA_022414735.1 Noturus placidus
CACACACACACACACACACAAGTTTAAATGAGTGGACAATGGCAGCAGAATAAGAATTGGACCCAGAGAACAAAGAGCCTAAAGATCAAAAGTGGAAAAATAGGTCTGCAAAGTTTGTCTACTACACTCTCACACGTGCACATAACCTCTCTCTCTCTCTCTCTCTCTCTCCCTCTCTCTCTGTCTCTCTCAAACACACACACACACAGATAGAGTGGTCGATATGAACTTGATATTGTGTCTCATTGTCTACAGAGTCTCATATCATACCATAACTCACTGTGCTGTAATGTAATAAACTTGCGGTAATAAACAAAAGGTTAGAATGGCGTATTTGTTTCTTGCTCTAATCCAACCTTCTTAACAATTCTGACATTGTTGGTTCAGAAAGTTGTGGCAAGCTCCGAGGGCTGTTGTCTAAGCGTGGGCAGTCGTGGTCCATTTTGTTATCAGTAAAGCCGAGTAAGTCCTAAATGCGGTGCAACTTTCACCTTCAAAGTTTGCATGTACAGTACTTATGGCAGTTTATGGAGTTTTAAGTTGTGATAGTGGCTTATTAGTAATACAAAATGGAGCAAATACAAAAGTGCTGCAGGAGTTGGGACTGAAGAACTTCTCTGTGTGGCCAACATGTCCGATGTCTGATTCTTAGTTTTGCACTAGAGCTATGAGTTTTTCCGTATTCACCAGTTCTCGCTCACTGTTAAGAGTAAACACTTTAGGACATGATGTTCTAGGAAAACAGTCAACGTCTGGGTGAAGTGATACAGCGAATAAATAACAATCTTCTCACATATCCCGTCACCATGTCAAAGATTCTGTGTATTCTTTCTTAAATAATAACACAACAGTGGATTTTACATACCACCAGAATCCACCATACCACTTCCAGTGAATGGAATGTTACTATAGAAACGGTGGAGTATTAGAGCATGCACATTAACAGAAGACTGTGATTTGAAGGACAGTGAGCTTCTGTTCAAGAAAAATGTATAATAGACACCTTCTAACAGATTAGATCAGATTTGAGAATTCAACAGCGTAATATTAACTTGTAGCATAGCTTTACTTTGTTGTTTGGAGGAAGTAGGGAAAGATTCAGGCATGTTAAATTTTCTATTTTTTACCCAAACCTCAAATATTAATTCACTAAGTTAGTAAGGAAGTAATTTCCGCTACAGAGTACAAGCACTAGAATCTACACAGAGAACCGCATCCAGAACGCATCCAAAATTCATGCCACTGAAGTCTCTACTTCCAGGTTCAGGGAGATATCCATTCAACTCTCACTAGCCAATGAGGGTAAATTGCTGTTAAGCCCCGTCCACGCTTGCAGAGTGTTAACAAAAATTCTGTCAGTGCGTTCATAAACCATGATTAGCTTACCATGATTAGCTTCAAAAACTGTTAACAAAGAACACCGTGTATTTTATTTAAGACCATCTGTATGTTTACATGGACAACAATAATCCGATATTAACCCGATTAAGACGATACTCTGATTAAGAAACTAGCATGCAAACCAGACTAATCAGAGTAATCTCAAACTCGAAGTAAACACAAATCGAATTAAGTCGCATTATGGAAGTGCATTACAGACACTTACACACCTTAATCACACTATTAACGTCGTGTGAGAGTTTTCACCGCATTTTGCGACAGGACACATATTCACGACCGTGCTCAACCGCTTGACAGCAAATAAGAGAGCACGTCTGCGTCCCAAAATGCGTACTTAACTACTATACAGTAGGAGAAATACATGTATTTCGGTAAGTATGCGGATTGGGACGCAGCCCACGGTTTCAAATAGTCGTCTATTTGCATGTATAGCATGACAAATAATTAACTGCACTTGAAGCTTTCTTAAATATAAAAAGACCCAAAAACTGTATACGGGTAGATAAGGAAGACGAACTGTATGTCGATACGTGAAATTCTGCAGGGAATGTCGGACTGCGCGGAATGGGGGCATAATGACATGTGCGGTTAATCAATCTATGTTCTATAACATGTAAAACAGGAACATGACATTAATATTCTAAAAGTAACTCATGTAAACACCTTAATCAGAATAAGGTCAATAATTAGATTACTGCTGTCCATGTTAATGCAGTCAGTTTTACGTTTTTGCCGCTGTGTTCACATTTTCAAATTTCATTCCTTATAAAACAAAACTAAAGAAGCAAACCTCATACACCAAGCATAAAATACAGTTAAAGCATTTGTTGCTACATGTTTAACTTTGGAAGCTAGTGAGTTGCTCATTAGTTTGCTCTCTGGTTTGGTTCTTTTCTCTTTTAAACACAAATACTTAAAGATGGAAAACACGTGGCTAAAGAAAGTACCATCTGTCTCTTTATCGCCTAGTCAGTAATAACATTTTCCCCCTTGGCATGAACACACCACACCATATTTGCATGTGTGCAATTGTGTGTGTGTGTGTGTGTGTGTGTATGTGTGTGTGTGTGTGTGTGTGTGAGTGTGTGTGTGTGTGTGTGTGTGTGTTATCACTCTTGGCTAAAAAACTTTTAATGTTGCTTTCTGTTTCAATACATTTGAATAATATCTCAAATGGATTGCGCTTCTTTTCTCCAAAAACAAGGTTTAATGACATTTGAGGTTTACATTAGCATATCCTGTCTAGCATCTCATCTCAAGTGTTAGAATAGCATCAGTATCACCAGAAGGCTCGGACCTTTCCCACAGGAACATGAGTTAAAGTGTCGTTGTGTTGTTCAAGTGGCACATCAGAAAGTCGTCTGGACTTTCAATTTAAATGCAGACTTCACGTGTTTAAGAGTATTCCTCTACTAGCTGTGAGATGTAGTCAGAAAGTGTGTCATCTTTTGCCAAGAAGCGTATCTTTAATATAGTATAAATGGCTGCGTTTCCCAAAAGCAGCGCAACATTAAGATCTTAACTGGGAGAGAGAGTGTTCATTGTGATGCTCGCTCCATCATTTGGCTAAGTAGAAACTGAAATGTGTCATTTTACCCAAACCAAAAAAAAAAAATAAGTTTATTGCAATGCTACATAGAGCCATGATGCCTAGCTAATTCAGGATATATGATGATTAGCTAGTTCTTTTGTCAGCCATCTTTTTACACTGAGGACAACTGAGGTACTCGTACAAAGCTATTACAAAAGGTGCAAACATTCACTGATTCTCAAAAAGGCAACACGATACAGCCAGGGGGTGTAAACTTTTGAGCAGGATGATCAGTGTAAACTGTAATTATTTTGTTTTCTGGGAAACATGTCAATATTTTACAGTATGTAGCTTCTGAATGGCAGTACTAAATAAAAAAAAATGATCTTAAAGCAATAACAATTTACACTGATTAACCTGTTCAAAAGTTTCAACACCCCACCCCCTGGCTCTTAATGTATCGTGTTGCCTTCATGAGAATCAGTGACTGTGTGCATGTTTTTTTAATAGTTTTGTACGAGTCTCTCAATTGTCCTCAATGGGAAAAGATGGATCTCAATATCATATAGCTGCTGTTGGAAAGGGGTCAAATATGCAGAAGATGCTGGAAAATGTTTCAGAGAAAGGTTAATGTTGACAGTTCCTATTTGTGGAAAAAGTCTGGGAAAAACCTACCTCATGGAAAAAGTTTCACATCTTCTACCATACATAGTTTAAAAACTTGAAAACTTGAGAACGGCATTTAAAGATTCTCATTCTCAATGAAAAACCTTTTTTTTCATCCAATTCCGAAAATTGTATGTATGTTGAGAATGTATGGAAAATTCTAATAAAACCAAAGAGCAGTGATTTGTAAATGTATTTTGCCTTGTATGTAAACAAAAAACATATAATAATAATAAATAATAATAATAATAATAATAATAATAATAATAATAATGATAATAATACCCCGCCGTGGCCCTGTGTGTGTGGAGTTTGCATGTTCTCCCCGTGCTGCGGGGGTTTCCTCCGGGTACTCCTGTTTCCTCTCCCAGTCCAAAGACATGCATGGTAGGCTAATTGGCATGTCTAAAGTGTCCGTAGTGTATGAATGGGTGTGTGAATGTGTATGAGCCCTGCGATGGACTGGCACCCTGTCCTGTGCCCGATGCCTCCTGGGATTTTATTTATATAGTGCCTTTCCACAAGCTCAAGGAAACTTTACACTTCATATACATTTAACAGGACAAAGAACATGACTATACATTTCAACAGAAGTTACAATCTCAATTACAAAACAGGAAATAAACAAGAGCTGCATCAGCGAATAATCCAACACTTTGAGAACAACACTCCTCAAAGACAAATCAGTAGAATTTTGGACATTTCACCTTTTACAGTGCACAATATAATAAAAATATTCAAGGAATACGATCAAATCTCGGTGGGTAAATGGCAAGACTGAAAACCATTTCCCTCACACGTCACTGTCTTAAAAACCGTCATGAGTCTGTAATGGAGATCCTGACATGGGCTCGGAATACACCATTCGCCGCTGCATCCACAGATACAAGTTAAGGCTTTACTATGTAAAGCAGAAGTTGTACATCAACAGTGTCCAGAAACTACGCAGACTACTCTGGTCTCGGTCTCATCTGAGACGGACAGTAACACAATGGAATCATGTTTTGTGGTCCGACGAGTCAATGTTTCAAATAGTTTATGGACAAAACAGCCATCGTGTTTTTCGGGCCAAAGAGGAAAAGGACTATCCAAGCTGTTACCAGCGTCAGGTCCAAAAGCCAGCGTCTGTCATGGTATGGTGGTGTGTCAGTGCGTCTTTTCCAGGGACGTCCCTGCATCACATTCTGCCCGGATTACAAGCGCATGGTTGTGTAAGAAGAGGGTGCGTGTGCTAGCATGGCCTGCCTGCAGTCCTGACCCTGTCTTCGATTGAGAATGTGTAGCGCATTATGAAGCGCAAAATAAGGCAACGGAGGCCTCATCGTACAGTTGCGCAGCTGAAGAAATGCATAATGGATGGATGGGGGAATATTCCGCTTGCTAAGCTTAACCAACTGGTGTCTTCAGCACCTGTTTGTGATTTGTTAATAGCATTCAAACGTTACAACTTTGTCCGCAGTAATCTTTGCAGTAATGATATGACAGCTGGTATTGAGACTGTTTACAAGCTGAATTGATTAGCTGTCACTATTGCTGGTATCGCGGGCAGTATTGCATGAAGTCCATTCCTGATTCTCTCTTGATCACCGGAAGCATAATTTCCTTGGTCTGAGTGTGCCTTCAGAGCCAGCTCGCTAGGTTCGCCGCGTAACCTTTGAGTTGAGATATGAACCCATATGAATTATTTGAATTATTCGTCAACGTGGCAATGCTACACTTGCATGTACAGTAACTTAATCAATGACTGGATACAAGCATGACATTAACAGCATGAGGAAAACGCACTTAGCTATTAAGCTAGAAATTCGAACACTTTAAGTAGTCTGTTTTAGCAGCCGTGTTTCTTAAGCCGGCTCTTTATTTAAGTTTAGAGAGTTAATAAAAACCGTTTCCGCATTGGATTGGAGAAACATACTGTAGGTTTACGTTTTCTTAAATTACAAAAGATACACCAATGTATAATTGGTGTAATCCCTCACAGGAAACATTTGAGGAGTTTTCCCAGACCTCCAGCACAAAAACCCTATTAAAACACTATTATCCAGCTACTTCCTGCGTCTATGGTGTGTTTCCTTGGCATGCTGTCTTTATCAGTGTGTCGCATATCAGCCGAAGTTAGAATAGTCCAGGCAAATGTTGTTCTGAAAACTTCTAGGATATATTGTTTCACATTCACACACACAGACACACATACACTTATCCACACAAGTTGTTACGATGAGGTCAGCCCCCTGAGAGACTGAGTGCAGGGAAAGTCTTGAGAACAGGAAACGAGCACGGCCTCTGAATGTGACCCCAAGCGAGAGTGGACCTCAAGAGTTTCAGCTATGAACAGAGCGACAGTGTATGTGTGTGTGTATGTGTGTGTGTGTGTGTGTGTGTGTATGGGTCCGCAGGGAGCGATAACGGCTATCAAACAAAGAATCACACAACTAAGCAGAGAAACCAAATACTTGTGTAGAATTATGCATTTGACTGCTTTATGGCCAGTGTGTGTGTGTGTGTGTGTGTGTGTGTGTGTATGTGTGTGTGTGTGTGTGTCTAAGGTGTAAGGAGTGTGTGTTTAACTGAAGAACACTTTGTAATATTAACCAGATTGTGGATTCCATCCTATCTGCATTGAACTTCCTGAAAATCCTCTCCATACACACTGCAACAGGTGTGGAGGTGTGTGTTCTTTTGTGTCCACAGAACTAAAGCTAAAAGACATTAAAAGCTTTGTCTTTTTGACATTATTTATAGTCTCGCTACACTCTTTGTCTTCCTGTATCTATTTCTTCTTTTTGAGTCCTGTAAATCGGTGTACTGTATGTTTGCGTCTGTGTTTGCGTCTGTGTGTGTGTGTGTGTGTGTGTGTGTGTGTGTGTGTGTTGTGTTTGTTTGTGTGCATGCTTTTATTTATGCGTCTTTGTGTCCATCTGCTCAGCAGTACTCCAGCTGCTTGACCCACACTCACAGCCATCTCCTGATTGGCTAAGGACAGCTAGGCCTGGAGAAGCTTGTCATGCCCCTTATGAGCACACACACACACACACACACACACACACACACACACACACACACAAACCCTGGTCTGGAATCCGTCCACAGCGGAGTAGGGATGTTGCAGAGAGATTGAGACCACAACACTCATTTACTTCATCAGTTGTCATAATTTACTAATTTGTCAATTTATATTATAATTCTCAATCCGTCTTTGCTAATACACGAATATATTTTAAGACGTTTCTGCGTTTTGATAGTATAGATGATAACACAAGATAGCAATGACTGTATTAATAGAACGGTTATTATTATTATTGTTATTATTATTATTATTATTATTATTATTATTATTATTAATAGTAGTAGTTATTGACACCACCCTGAAGGTTATTATTTTCCTGTAAAGGCACATCTTAAAGAGTTCACTCTCCTTTTACAATATTTATAATGTATAAGGAGTATATGGTATAAAACTCCAATTCCAAAAAGGTTGGGACGCTGTGTAAAATGTAAATAAAAGCAGAACACAATGATTTGCTAATCTCCTGAACCCATATGTTATTCACAATAGAACGTAGAAAACATATTAAATGTTTAAACTGAGTAAATGTACCATTTTAAGAAAAAAATTAGGTCATTTTGAATTTGATGGCTGACACACGTGCCAAAAAAGTTGGGACGGGACAACAAAAGGCTAGAAAAGTAAGTGTTACTAAAAACAAACAGCTTCGGGTTAATTAGTTACAGTTCAGTAAGATGATTGGGTATAAAAAGATTATCTTAGAGAGGCGGAGTCTCTCAGAAGTAAAGATGGGCAGAGGTTCACCAATCTGTGAAAAACTGCTTCTAAATGAATGAATTGAATTAAAAGTGCACTTAAATATACCATAAAACTAGCATTGCTAAAAGTATACTAAAACTCTACTTTAAATGAAGCTAAACTTATTTAGAAATGAAAGATTATGCATTAATAAAACCTTCTGTAGCATTGTTTCAAATTAAAGGGAGGAAAACCCCTGCCTTCTCTGTTATGTTATTATGGAATTTTGCTGGCAAGGTTTGGGTCCACTTCACTTGTCCTCTCAGAGGAATGGGTGACTGAGTGTAAACCATTAAGTCTTCACCTTTATCCTATGATGAAACATTTCTCCCCTGATGGGAGTGGTGTCTTCCAGGATGACTCCACCCCAACCTCAGTGAGAGGACACTGACAGGGAAATGGTGTAAATATATATATCCTGAGGCTTTCACAGTTATCAGATCTCCACCCTGGTGAACACCAATGGGTGATTTTGGACTACCATCACCATCATCATCATCATCATAAAACTTTTGGGCGGCTGTGGCTCAGTCGGTAGAGCGGGTTGGCCACTAATCCACTAATCGTAGGGTTGGTGGTTCGAATCCCGGCCCGGGTGATCCCATGCTGAAGTGTCCTTGGGACAGAAACTGAACCCTAAGTTGCCCCCGATGACAAGCTAGCACCTTGCATGGAAGCTCTGCTACCATTGGTGTGTGAGTGTGTCTCATTTGTAAGTCGCTTTGGATAAAAGCATCTGCTAAATGAATAAATGTCAATTTAAAACACTGACTGAGAGAATATCTATTGGAAGAATGGTGTCCATTGTTCCAGTAGAGAGAGCTCCAGAGAATCAGAAGGTGTATTGAAGCTGTTCTGGGGGCCAAGCCTCATGTTGGTTTTTAACTTTAATTTGTCACCCTGGTTGGTTTATTTCCACTGTTGAGTTCCTTCTCCACTCTCCGGAAATCCACTCCAGGTTTTCCAACCAGCCCAAAACTTTTGTCTTGTTCTATCTGTGCACTCCATGGCAATCCCCACCTCCAGAGCTCACACAGATTACAAATAGTGTGGAGGGAGAGTGTGACTGGAGGGACTTGAACAACTTTTGCTCCTCCAGTTGGATTCCCCTTCTATGGATCTGTTCACTGTGAGGTTTTAGACACTCATAGCAGAAAGTGAGGAAGGCTTTCAGCGTGTGTATGCTTGTGTTTGTGTTTGGACTCAAGCAGTTGATGTGTATGAGTGTTTATGAGTGTGTGTGGGGAGAATGTCAGGAATAACTAGGAAAGGTTCTGGAAGACCCAGCTACTACTACAGGCTGCTGGGTCGAACCCGACTCCAGAGGCAACGCAGTCGCTCCAGGAGCAGGACCCGACCTGCAAATAAGGGTAAAGGTGCTTCTGATGCCTTCATAATGTTCTCAGACAACTTTTTTTTTTTTTTTTTTTCACAATTTGTAACACATTAAATTAGACTACTACTGTTTCTGAATCATGCCTATTTGATTTAACTGTAGCAGAACAAAGTTACCAGAGTTAGGGTTAAGGTTACTCATGATCTGTACACTGCTACCCTTTCTTATCACTATTATACACAGCAACTTTTATTCAACCAACAGAAAAATACAAATTCTTCAGACTTCTGAACAGTTATTAGCAAATACAGTTGTAGTTGTTTGTTATCACTAGAACGTACATTCATATGGAAACCATTGTAACAAATTGTGTCACCACAACCATCAACACAGTGACACCAAACAATGCGACATAACGTTCCACAACATTCCGATATCCGTTGACCTTTTTTTTTTTAAACCAGTTCTCTCAGGTTACTCTAGGGATCACTCTGTTGGTCGTTTGTTCTGAGAAAAGCTACAAGCTTCGTATCAGCTTTTTTTGTGACATTAGTGTGGCATTTATAACATCTGTGTTGGATGTAAAGTCACTTTATTGTATCTCCGCTTAGCTTCGAGTGATGTGTGCCTCTAAGGGTGTGTGATATTTAATTTGGATTTGGTTGGTTTCAGGTCAACATTCAAACAGGTTCATGAGCAGGCTGTAATAACACGCGACCTCATGCTTGTGACAATGACAGCGCTTTACATTTTCTCTCTCACATGCATACAGATACAGTGGGGAAAATAATTATTGCTATTTCCAATGAGGTTATTAACATGGGATTTTCACCAGATGTCAGTATTAACTCAAGAACTCCGCAATTATAAAGAATATAAAGAATAAAGAACAACTTTAAAGTACATATATTAAGTTGTGTGTAATAAAGTGGAATGACACGTGAAAAAAAGTTTTGAACACGTTAAGAAAAAAACAGTTCTCGAGGGCAAGGTAAGGCAAGGAACCAGCTGACATCCGTAAGTAGTTAGAAAGTAATTATACCCCCTATCTGTGCAAATTAATATCAGCTGGGTTAGTAAATTGATGGTCTAAAAAAAGGCTTTTCGTTACCAAGGTGTCACACAAGAAACATCTCATGATGGGTAAAAGCAAAGAGCTCTCCCAAGACCTTCACCACTTTATTGTGGTGAAACATATTGATGGAATCGGATACAGACGTATTTCAAAACTTCTGAATCCTCCAGTAAGCACCACTGGGTCCATTATCCGCAAGTGGAAGCAACATCACTCCATCATCAACTGGCCATGAACAGGAGCTCCTCGCAAGATTTCTGACCAGGAATCAGAAGAATAATCAGAAGAGTAGCCCAAGAGCCAAGGACCACACGGAAAGAGCTCCAGAAACACTTGGAGGCAGCAGGTACCATCGTCACAGAGATAACACTATGCAATTCACTCCACTGCTCACTCTCACCCTGCAATACTCCATAACTAAAGAAAAGGCATGTCGAAGCTCGTTTAAAGTTTGCTACAACTCATTTGGACAAGCCTATGAAATACTGGGAGAGAGCAGTCTGGTCAGACGAGAGCAAAATGGAACTATTTGGCTGTCATACTACACACAATGTTTGGAGAAGAAATGGCACTGCACATCACCCTAAAAACACTACACCAACAGTGAAGTCTGGAGGTGGAAGCATCATGGTGTGGGGCTGTTTTTGAGCAAATGAAACTTAATTGGTTTCAGAGGAAAAAAAATCAGGTGTTAGAATGGCCCAGTCAATCAACTGACTTGAATCCAATTAAACAAGATTTAAAGACAATATATTTTGAAGAATGGGCCAAAATCACACCTGAATCCTGCGACCCATTAATTTCTTCATACAGGAAGTGTCTTGAAGCGGTCATTTCAAACAAAGGCTTCTCCACTAAGTATTAAATAAATTTAGTTAACGTGTTCAATGCTTTTTTTCTGTCTCATTCCACTTTATTACACATTACTTCATTTATGGATTTTAATGTTTGGATTTCTTTATATTTCCAGATTTCTTAAGTTAATTCCGAAGTCTGGTGAAAATTTCATGTGAATAGCCTCACTGGAAACATGTTGACGCGTTCTTATTTCCCCCCTTTTGTTTAATAAAACTTTATAAAATAAAACTAGTAAAAAGTTTCTTTTTGGTTACTGAAGTCAAGCTTCGTGTTAAGTTTAGATGTAGCTCAGTATTAATATTTATGTCAATGGAAGGTTCTCACAAGTATGTGTAATAGTATGTGTAAATGTGTGCACATGCACGGGAACATGTTAAAGGTGCGATTAAAAAAACAATTCCTTACTCGTACAAATAACCTGGACGATATGTCGAAAATGATGAAAATGCATTAAGCCATGGATTTAGCGAAAGCTTTTACAGTCGCTGAGAAAACCCATTTGTAAAATCTGGTCTAGAACACTTGTATGTGTTTGGATATGCTTCCTGTCAGTCATTTTATAGACACTCTACAGGCCAACTAAGATGCTTAAGAGCTTTTTTTAAAGAAAGAAAATAAATCATTGAAATGTCAAACACACCAAACCATTAGAGACATAATTTTTAAACAACAACAACAACAACAATCTTACCTACTGCACATTTAAAGCTCTTTGAAGTTTAATTCTAAAAGAAGCTAGATAGCTCGAAAATCCTCTTCTTTACTTCTTTAACACACTAATTTATCATTTGTATTGTTTCCATATAGTCACTAGATAATACGAAATAGATAACATACTACTTTAATTGTCTGTATTCAGTAGGACACAATAGAAAGAAACCATGTGCACTCTATGAGACGCCAACTTGCCCAGCGCTGTGTGTGTGTTCGAGATTTATGTTAGTTTTGGCCCAGTGCCATCAAGGCATCTGTACGGAATGTCCGCTGATAAAGAGAGAAAAAGAAACGCTTTAGAAAATGTTTCCATCAGGCATTTTGCGATTAAGGCTGAACTATACAAGCACGTGTGTCTGATATTGTATCTGCAGGTGTATCATCGCAATCGCTTTTTGTCATCTCGTCCACTAAACATCGGGCGATCGGGTAATGGAAATCCCACACTGTTTTGGACTTGCACAATTTAGAGCTTCGCTATCTTAGTTCTTTGTTTGTGTCGATCAAAGACAAACACGGTCCAGTGAGATTCTTATCGTGCCCTTCAGAGTTAGGCATCACGATGGATTTCATTATACAAATAACTGAAGGAGACATTGAGCTCCAAACGTTCCAAAAGTTCCAAACGTCTATGACACTGGATTCGGTGATTTCTTCAAGTAAAATTAGTTATGGGTATAACTTTGGTTTCATCCATCCATCCACCCATCTTCAACCGCTTACTCCTTTTCAGGGTCACGGGGAGCCTGGAGCCTATCCCAGGAGGCATCGGGCACAAGGCAGGGTACACCCTGGACAGGGTGCCAGTCCATCGCAGGGCACAATCACATACACACTCACATTCATACACTACGGACACTTTAGACACGCCAATCAGCCTAACATGCATGTCTTTGGACTGGGGGAGGAAACCGGAGTACCCGGAGGAAACCCCCGACACACGGGGAGAACATGCAAACTCCGCACACACATGGCCCTGGCGGGACTCTATTTTTCTTTATTTATTTATTTAGTTTTCATTTAAACCAAAATTTAAGCACCACAACAGTCTCCCTCAATCATGGAATGATGGGTGCATTGTGTCATTTATCAGGAAACTCTGGACTACAGTTCCCATAAGCCAATGCATTGCACTACAAGTCACATGATCACCTACACCTGATTCACGTTCTTGTTAATGAGCGGACGGTGTATATATATGTATATAGGTGTATATATGCTCACTGACAAACCGTGAATCAGGTGCAGGTGATCATGTGACTTGTAGTGTAATGCTGATGTGGCTGATGTGTTGAACTGAGTTTCCTGATACATGACACATTGGACATACTGCCTTCTCTGGGAGCTGTTAGAATGAAAATAGAACATTTTACCGAAGGGCTCAAACTCCAGGCTGAGTAAATTAGCTATTGTAATGACAGCTACAGCCAGTAATATAAAGCCTCGCATTATATTTGCAAGTTTCATGATTTTGAAAGAAACATGTGGTATATTATCATAGGAAAACAATCAACAACAGGTTAGTGTGATGCAGAACAATATGAAGCATAGTCCCCACCCCATTTATAGTTTCCTTTAATGTTGTGGAACGCCCATTAAAGAAGTTCGTTCATGTTTTCACTTATGTTACCGTAGACAGTCACTTATGTAGACAGTCTTTCCGTCTACAGCTCCTTGAAGTTAATGACAAAAGCAGTAGCTTGTCATGTTACCAAGAACCTGCAACAACTTCTCCGTCTTTAAGACGTCGGAAACCTTAAGTAACAGGTCTTGTTACCAAGCGACGACACTGGAGACTAACAAAACCTCTGCAACTTTTCACATATCAACTTTACATAAAAAAATAAATGTCCTTATTATTAGCTATACTCATGTTTGACGCACGTGATTCGAAGCGGACTGTGGTAGAATGCGCGTTGTTATGACGTCACATGACGCGTCTTGGGCCAAACCTGCGGGGTAACTTTGAAAAATTTCAAACGACTCGGAATATCGCGGAATTTGCTTGATTTTGCGTTAATTTCTGCGATCGCAAAATCCTGTGGGACTGCTACATGTCTGTGTGTAAGTGATTAGACATAGAAAAATTAATCCACATCATTTGACCAATAAGATTTGAGTATTCAAGCAAGCCGTGATGAAATGATGTCCAGTATATCATAGGTTAAGTGATATATTTTACTTCACACTATTGGACGTATTAAAGAGTATTCAGACACGTCCTATGGCGTCTGTATTGTAGGTTATGTCTAGGGGAAGAGCCCACTCACATTGTGTTCTTTGATAGCAAGTTTGTGCAAGTCTTTATTTTCAGTCATCAGTCAAAGTCGTACAGACAGAAAGATCAAAAAATGTGTTTTCTCAGATGGTCACACATTCCATGAGTGCTGGTGATGTTTTTCTCAGGGTTCTTTGCTCTCAGATTGGAGGACAAATCCGCTCACAATTGGTGCAGTTAAGAGAAAACAACAGCTGCCAGCCTGTGTGAAGTGGCTTCATTCTCAGTTTTCTGGAACGCATGTAAGAACATATCAGAAGAAACAGAAACGTAACGATCCGAGTCTGAATTTCACTAACGGACATCGATTCTCAAAAGGTCATGCACTGTAAGCCTGCTGATGTTGCTTGTTCACTGATAAGTCCTGTAAACAGAGTGTCATAGTCTGTGCCGGGAAAAAAGGAAGTTTCACAGGACTGTAAATGGGAAGTGTCTGGCGTGAGCTGGCGACGTTCCTGGTTGTTACACTTTACCCGGAAATCTCTGGAAACTGCGACAGACGGCGGCTCAATGTCCTGCAGTATGATTGTGGGTCACATGAGAAGCAACGCCAGTTCTACTCCATGTGTGTGCGTGTGTTTGGCACAGATAGTGGGAATAATTTCAGGCGCATTTGACGAGCTACGAGTCAGTAAACATGGTGTAATCTAACATTATGACAGCGAGGAATTCTGGGCCATCTGAGAAAGTCAAAACAAGAGAACGAGAGAGGAGAAAGGATGACAAAATGAGGAAAACAGCTGGGGAAAAAGACAGAATGGCAAATAGATAACAGAAGAGATGAACTAAGCTGTTTGAGAGAAATGTGCGAACCCAGCGAGTCTGAAGTCCAACGCTACTACGTTTGTTTTTAAGCGTCTAATAGTTTTCAAATTAAAATGATTTTCCTACTGTTTGCTTTCGATTTTCTTTGATCTCTTCTCCGTGAACTTTTGATACCTTAAAAATGACCAAACGAATGAACTAGAGCCTGGTGATGGGGATACAATTCTTTGGGTTTACTAGTAAAGAAACTGCAAAAAAACTAAAAACGAAACACCTCTGAAATAAAAGACATGCAAAGGGGGTGCAAACTTTTGCAAGGAAGACGCCTGATTAAGAAATCTTTCTTACTAAGAAACCTTTATTAGTGAAGAACTACCGCCATTACATCCTCTTAACCCTAACTATTTCTAACTTTTCCTAAGAGGTGACTGTGGATTTGTGCAATCAGCCAATCACGTCGCGGGAGTCCAGTGCATGAAATCATGCAGATACAGGTCAAGAGCTCACATTGAACATTAGGGAATAAATAAGTAATCTTATGGACTTCGGCCAAGGTGTGGCTGTTTGTGCTGGAGTATTTCAGAACATGCTGATGTCCTGGGATTGTCCCCACACAAGAGTCTACACAAAATGGTGCAGAAAACAAAAAAACATGTCCAGTGAGCGTCGGTTCTGTGAACAGAAACGCCTTGTTGATGAGAGAGGTCAGAGGAGAACGACAAGAAAAGGCTACGATGACTCGAATGACCATGCTTTACAACCGTGGTGCACAGAAAAGCGTCTCAGAACATGTAGAACCTTACAGTATAATGTAGCTCCATTGTGTTGAACTGAACATAAAAATCACGATGTGCTGTTATTCAGAAAAAGATTTTTAAGATGTTTTTCTTTAAAGAACACGAACGCTGGTCTTTCTCACATTGCCTGCACTCTACATTGAGTGTGTTTGTGAGATTGCGGTTCCAAAGCAAATGAAAATGCTGCTCTAATAACAGATAGATAGATAGAGATAGATAGATACTTTATTGATCCCCCAGGGGAAAATTCTGGTCCCAGTAGCTTCAGGCATCACACACACACACACACACACACAAAAAAAAAATACAACATACAACACAGCAAGAAGTCAAAAAGACAGACTGGGAAATTGAGGTAGAGGTTGTGCATGTGGGCTAATATAGTCCGTAGAGGTTGTGCATGTGGGCTAATATA
>JAFFST010047558.1:0-18647 GCA_022414735.1 Noturus placidus
TGGGATCACCCGGGCCGGGATTCGAACTGTCAACCCCACGGTTAGTGGATTAGTGGACAACCCGCTCTACCGACTGAGCCACAGCCGCCCTATTACCCATATTCCATCTGTGTGTATTTGCTGTCGATATCCCCTCATCCAATAAATGCACCACCCTGCAAAATAAAATTGAGTTTCATACCATTCGGCTGAAGGGGGGTTGGCATATTAAAACCTATCGATTGCCTTTGCTTGCATTTCTCTCTAATGCTGGTGGCTCGATTTGTGATATGATAGCAGGATGGTGAGTGACCTACACACAAGAGGAGACTCAGCCAAGCCTAACTGCACACTGGCAGTTAACCTTGGAGCTCACTCGTCACAGTGCAGTGAATAATTCTAGAGGCATGAAAGACAAGTAGGGGCCTGGACTAGCTAAAGTTTGATCCACAAATTGATGAAGTCCTCTCATCCAGTTTTACTCTAATCTCATGGTGTTATGGCTTTTCAACCTGCTTCTATGTATTGGGACCAAAAAGGCATTTATGTCCATGATGTTGGACAGCTCAGGTCCGGTCCTGTCACAGAAACCACTACAAAGTGCAACACAATACTGGGTGGCTAGTATTAGGTGAGTAATTCAAATTAAGACGAGAGCTGGTGAAATGCTTGGGGCAAGAGAAGCTTTGCAGCACCCACAGCAATTCTCAGAATGGAAATGTGCTTGGGATTTCAGGGAGCCGTGACTGAAGAGAAACAATGAAAGTACTGGAGCCAAGATGGGCTTCAGTGAAGATGGCACCCCACAGAGCTATTAGAGATGGACAATAAAGCTCTTGTGAAGGTCAGGAGATCTCCAGATGGGCCAACATTGTCTGTCTCAGTTTCACAGCTGAGCCTCACTGCAAACAGAACAACAACAAACAAAACATTTTCCTGAAAAAGAACAAAGTTACACAGATGACATGAATTACACTATGGGGCTTTCCTGTTTCCTCACCTTAGACACTACGAGCAGATCAGAGTTTACATCAATGAAAACGCTCACAGTGGCACATGGTGAGAACAGCTGGTAAGTGCCAGGAGGCCTTTTTAAATTAAAGTGATTAAACCCAACTCTGCCTAAACAAATCTGTTGTTCTGTCCCACTTATAAATGCCATGTCAGAGTACCCTAGACCTTGATGGCTACATTCTTTTCTATTCCTGGCACTTGAAACATCTCAGAAAGTGTTTCTCCATAGCTCTGTCTGATTTGAGTGGATGTTTCAATGTTTAGCTTGTGGGTGAGTTTAGGATAACTCCGCAGAGAGCTTGCAGGTGTCAATCATCCACTGGTCTACTGACGATTGCTAATCATTCTCTACCAATTGGGGCTGATTGAAATGAGCTGAATTACTCCCACTTGTTTTGGATTATGAACATATCAGTGCAAGGTTTCCAAAATAAAAGAATTTGTGCTGTTTTGCATTTCAACCCAGCTGTTACATTTAACAAGACAGTGCAATTTAATGAGTAAAGCCACTACGAGCAGTATCATATGAAAGAAAAAAAAAAAACAGCACTGTACTAAAGAGTTATTGGATTGCGCTTCGTCAGTAAGTGGTATGAAAGACTGTCACTTATATGGCGCTGGAGGATACACAATAATATTCCACAGTTTCTTCAAGCACAACCACAGACTTGCAGTTATTATACATAATTATGCTATATGATATGGTTATAACTGTTTTAAGCAGGGCAGCTGACGCAAAAACCAGTAAGAAGCATGAAAACATTCATTACTGTGCCAGGAAAGAGAGAAGGCAATGCTAAGTGCTCGGCATGGACACAGATTTGGCTGAGCTACAATGCAGTTGATTAGAGTGAAAAGCCTTTGATGCAAAATTTGCTTGAGCGCTTAATTCATCATGACGGCACAACGATAAATTTTATGCTTTTAACAGGGAGAAATGCAGTCCATTCAGAGAGTCCTCCATCATCCTGTCCTAAACTTCTATTATGGGGAGTGCACAGTGTTTCTGAACATATAAATCAATTCATTAATATTACTGTGGCATGCTTAGTGACCACACATCTATGGTTGCTCTTTCAACCCTGTACTAGCATGTAAAGTCACTGCTAGATGGCTTCCTTGGCTTTCTTTTAGGAATTTGCCAAAGGCAAAACGTGAAAAACAATTTTGGTGAAGAAATAAGCTTTATTGTTAGGCCAAATGCAAATTAAAACTTCTATTTAACATGGTTATGCAACCTCTTGCATATTTGGTAGCCATGTCGGAATTGGTACAGTGCTTTGCTTGCAGATCTATCTATAGAAGAAGGCAATAAATCAACTGAAATCAAATAACTGAGTAAATGACAAGTGTTGACTACTACAGCACTGGTGTTGACTAAAGCAGTGCTTAACTGTGATTTAAAGCCCATGAGCATAGTTTATTTTATTGGTTAAGAAATTCCTTTAATTGGTCAACAGTTAAAGATGCAGATGCTTCCTGATTTTAAACTCACACTGTTAAACACTACACACTTATTTTAAGGAACCATCATGATAACGGAAATAAGTATGATGAATCCAATTTCTCAAAATGTACTGTATATCTGAAGGCAAATATTTGAAAGCATTTATATGGTGTAAAAAATTAGGATAATGCAAACTAGACTGTCGGTGGATTGTTTATACAAATGGTTTTTGCCAATGTTAATCTGACAAACTGCTTGTCTAAAAAGCACAGTCTTTCTAAATTTAATTAAAGCATTTTATAGCTTCCCCATAAGTCTGAGAGAAGGCCAAGCGTAGGTTACTCAGCTACTTAATTATCCGTAATTTTATATATGAGTAATGCTAATGGGACAAGGGCCATGCAGATAATGCACTTCCACTATCACTGACACCCCATCATACTAACATCCACACACACATTGTGTGCTCAAAGGGCAGAAATACAGTTTATATCAAATGGTTTGACTTTATGAGTAAGAAAATCAAAGTATGCTAAGGATGGTAATTAGACGATGGAATGTGGGTGGAACATGGGCATCTCCTTAATGAACTGCAAAACTAATTGAGAATAAGAGTACAGTGACTCCACATTCTCTCTTTGGGAACAGAAGGGTCTGCAACGCTTTGAGGATATTTTCATCAACGATGTGAAACGAATTCTTTCTGAATTATCATCGTCATACAGCCTGCCTCCGTCTCACCTTTTACGTTTCTTTCAAATTAGGCATTGTGTCTCCTCCCTATTCACTGGGTTTCCCTCTTTACCTATAAAGTCTGCATGGGAAGAGGTGTTCAAGCTGAATCCTCATAAAAGGGGCATTATTTCACAGATATATGCAACGATTTGGTCTCAAGATGATTCTTACAATGTAAAAACCATTAGTGTCTGGGAGGAGGAATTGGGTCTGGAGCTTGAGGATGATTACTGGGGCAGAGTGTTAGATAATATACGGACCACCACCTCCTGTGCTAGACTTAGTTTCATACAATTCAAAGTGGTCCATAGAGCTCACCTCTCTAGGAGTAAACTGTCTAAAATATATCCCAATGTTCTCGACATGTGTGAGAAATGTAAACTTTAGACAAGCTAGTGTTGTGGCCTTTGCATCGTTGCTTGCTCGGCGCAGAATATTGTTGTCTTGGACCTCTCCGCAACCCCCCTCTATATCAGTTTGGCTTAAAGATTTAATGTTCTTTTTGAAGCTGGAAAAAATCAAGTATAACATCAGAGGTAGGGGAGATTCATTTTTGGGAAAATGGCAACAGTTTATTACCTACTTCAAGGATGTACGCACCCTGGAGGTAGATTAAGGAGAGTTGACGGTGAATACTATCCATCTTACCCCCCCCCTCCCCCTTTTTTTCTTTGATTCTGTATAGATTTATGAAAATAATACGAAACATATGTAATTGAATTACATGTACATGTAAATAAATGAATCATATGTTAAAAAAAAGAGAGTATAGTGTTATGACAGGTAATGTTGATGCTTCACACCTTCAGGGTCTGGGGTTTGAACCTGGGCACTGGTTACTGTCTATACAGAGTTTCAGCCACTGTTCAATTCCTTCTATCACCCAAATACTGGTAGGTGGTTTGGTTGCCCTAAATTGCCCAAGGTGTGTGTGTGTGTGTGTGTGTGTGTGTGTGTGTATGTGTGTGTGTGTGTGTGTGTGTGTGTAATTGTTGGCTTTTTTGACACATTTTGTCAATTTGATCATCTTTGACACAGTGCCTATTAATAAAGTTGATATACTTGAACAAAACCACAAGGAAAAATATTTTTTCAATAAAATATCAATAGATGTGATATTATTCTGTGGAAAGTAAGTACACACTTGGCCTCAGATGCTAGTGTTGCCTGTTTTAGCAAAAATAACTTCTTGTAGGCATTCTGCAGAATTGTCCACCAGTCTCTGACATCGCAATTTTTGACCACTCTTCCATGCAATATTCTTTCAGCTGCAAGATGTTTGAGATGTTTCTCTTGCATGTACTGTCCGTTTCAAATCCCCCCCCACACCATTTCCATGGTATTTAAATCCAGGCATTGACTAGGCCATTCCATAGCCCTCCATTTCTTCTTTCTGGGCCATTCTTTGATGGATTTGCTAGTGTGATTAGGATCATTATCCTGTTGAAAGGTCTGCTTTTGGTCCAACTTCAACTTTCGGACTGATGGCCTCATTATCTTCAAGCACTCTTTGATATGATGCAGAATTCATAGATTAATCAACGAATGCCAGCTGAAATGTCATTTGATAGAGTGTCAACTTTATTAATAGGCACTGTTTCAAAGAGGATCAAATGTTTGCTTGTCCAAATATGTAAACAAACAAACCAACAACGATTTCCATGGGGTGTACCTTTTTCACATACACTTAAATAAACACACACACACACACACACACACACACACACACACACACACACACACACACACACTACTGGCATATTTTCTGAACTGAGATGAAACCCAACACTGACCAGTGGTTACTAATGCTGTATGTTATGACTGCATAAAAAAGAATTAGCCATGACTAAAGGAATGGCACTGAGGTCTATGCACACTTCAAATGTCATAAATCTAGGCCAGCTGTGCGTAATGACCAAAACGCTATCACTGCTTGTAAGAGACATTTTAAAAACCACTGTATATACAGCAATGATTGTGTAACCATAGAAATTGAGAATTTAAAAATCTAAAAAAATAAAAGACATGCTTTTCCAACTAGAAAAGATTTAGCTCTTTTCTATATATCCTATGAAGGTTGTAAAGTCAATTTCTGACAGCTGTTGCTGCCTCCACAATGTAAGTGTAATTAAATGAAGCATGATCTAGTGTCTGTCATTAAAATAGTACAACCCTAGGAGGCTGCTTAGCAACATGGTCTTTGTGGTCACTAAGAGCTTATTCTACTTCCCAGAAAACACAGAGGAAGAAAAATGACCCTGCCTACTGAAATTAGGATACAAGGACTCTCACTGTTTCAGAGCATATTCTCTTAAGCTAATAGTCCTTTGTCTCGCTGATGCTTGAAAGAAAAAATAAAAACCCATTGGACATAAGTACATGGTGTTATTTCCTCTTTGCCATGCAAGTCCATCATCACAATTCCAGCAAAAACAGGCAAGGGTCAAAAAACCAAGAGGTAGAGAAGCAACATATAGTGTCTTATTCAACATATTTATTCAATGAAGTATACTTATTCAATATACCCACAATCCAAAGCTTAGTGTCACTGTTCAAATGATGTACCTTATAGATACCCATAATGCACTTTGTACAGGGAATATAAAAAAGTGAACAGAAAGGCTAGAACTTACCACACCTTCAGTTAAATATACAGTGTGAGCTGGTTTAATATTTCTAGAAGAAATTGAAATCAGACTTTTGTGGTGCTGAGAATAAATTAGTATCTACAGGTACAATCAAAATTATTCAACCCTCATTGCAAATTGCAAAACCCTCATTGCAAACAGGTTTATTGTGAAAATTTACAGACTTACAGCTGATTGCAATGAACAAATCAAACAACAGCAATTGAAATAGTTCAACACAACGAATGTTTCAAGCGGATTCCCCAAATTCAACTGAAAATGCAACTTATAATAATTTCTCCAGTCTCCAAATTATTCAACCACTTCATGGCAAGCATCTTTAGTACTTAGTAGAGCACTCTTTGCTGTTATGACCTGCTGAAAACGAGATGCATAGCCAGACACCAGCTTCTGGCAGCGTTCCTGAGGAATCTTAACCCATTCCTCATGAGCAATGGCCTCCAGTTGAGTAATATTCTTGGGTTTGTGTGCTGCAATGGCCTTCTTAAAATCCCACCAGGGATGTTCTATGGGGTTCAAGTCAGGTGACTGTGATGGCCCTGTAGAATCTTCCAGGACTTCTTCTGCAATCAAGCCTTGGCGGAATTTGAAGTATCCTTGTTATCATTGTCCTGTTGGAAAATCCAATAACGCCCAAGCTTCAGCTTCCTCACAGACGGCATGATGTTTTCTCCTAGGATTTCCTGACACTTTAATGAATCCATCTTGCAGATGCAAAGCAGCCCCAGAGCATCACCCAGCCACCTACAATGTTTGACTGTGTAGAGAGTGTTTTTTCTTCATTCTTCTTCCTCCAGACATACCACTGATCCATTGTACTGAAAAGTTCCAATTTTGTTTCATCGCTCCACAGAACAGAATCCCAAAACTTCTGTGGCTTATTTATATGATTTTGAGCTGACTTGTCTTGTGCTTTTGGGTCAGTAGTGGTGTACGACTTGGAGTTCTGGCATGGAAACCTTCTGCATTTAGTACGCACCTTACTGTGCTAACTGAAACCTCAGTGTCTGTTTCCACCAAGCATTGCTGCAGATCTTTTGCAGTCACTCAAGGGTTTTTCACAACCTGCCTTCTCAGAAATCTAGAAATCTGGTTGCAGCCATTGATAGCTTCCTTTTTCTGCCATGTCCAGATATTTCATATATTTTCCACCCCTCAGGTATTTCACATGTTCCAGCTCAAGTACACCTGGTGTAACTAATGAAGCCCTTGATCAATTGCATCAGGTGTGTTTGAGACAATACCTGTTTTAGATATTTGTGCTGTTGTGAGGGATTCTACTGAGGGTGTAGAATCATTTTGAGACTGGAGAAATCATTATAGGTTGTATTTTCAGTTGAATTTGGGGAAACCACTTGTTTTCGTTGTGTTAAACTATTTCAATTGCTCATGTTTGATTTGTTCAGTGCAAACAGCTGAATGTCTGTAAATTTTTGACAACAACCCTGATTTGCAGTGGAGGTTGAATAATTTTGATTGCAGCTGTATTCCTGGGACCATTGTCAGTTGGCTTGACCTTCATTCATTGGGGGAGAGTTTTTGGTAGAAAATTGTCAGCTTGTAGTTTGTCAATATTGTTATTTACATTATAGCTTACCGTAAATCCTGTCCTTTTCTAAATCTGGTTCACACAGATGTGGTCTGTGCATTAGCCACTGCACTACATCATTCTGTTACCCAAAAACACTCACTGTGAAATCTTACTGGTGCTGCCACTGAACAGCAGGCTACATGTAAGTCACCTGGAACATTTTCCTGCACTGTGCTCATTTGAATGATTCTCAGCAAAACTCTAGTTATCTTCTCATGATTCCCCTGAAGTGCAAAGCATGTACAATTTGCAGATCACTAAACCTGCACAAGGCAGCTTCAAGCATGATTCTTATGACTGACACTGTTGTAGGGATACCAGTATCTGCAGCTAGTATAGACAAAAAATAATAGCTAAGCAAACAAAAATCATGTGATGAGCCCATGGACTTGAACAGGCAGCAGTAACCAGTACATTTATTTCTGATTTGTCAAAAACGGTCAGCAGATTCATTGGCCCATCAAATTGAACTAGCTTCTTCAAGCTATTATCCCTTTAATTATACAGAATAGCCTGATTTGCTATCTTTTAAGATGTGTTAATACTGTACAAGTTAATTAGTGCTGGAAGAATGATGTGTTCTAGACTTTATGTATTTATTTATTTATTTGCCTTTCAGTATCTGTATGCTCGCACCTTCTACAAAATTCTATAAACACTTCATACTGCCTAGACTGTTGTAATAACCCAACTTCAGAATAATACAAAACATAATAATTCAATTCTAACATCTGTATATTGATCAAAAAGATAGATTTTGGAAGGTAAGGACAAAATTAATAACACAACCTCAAACAAAATTAAGTCGGGGTGCTTGAATTATGCTATAACCCTGTAATAGGGAGTTGAGTGTCGGCGACATACTGGCATGCAGCATACCTTTGTTCAACTGTGTTCAATACAGCAGATGTGTTTCCTGACAGTGTGGGACACAGTAGAGCTAATATCATTAAACAGGATTACCCCACTACATATAAAAAACCCACACAAGACCTGAAACTGGCCCAAATATTCAGATACTGAAAAAGAGACACGCCTTTTTTCCCCTCAGACTTCATGTGGGAAGCAAGGTCACTGTGGTGCACACACATGATGTGTGAACATTATCCACTTCATGATCCCCCTTTCCCTCTCCCAATCTTTGCAGTATATCTTACAATGGAAACAGTTCTGTACATCACAGACACACTCTCCTTACACATTGCTTCTGTTTGCTGGAAATGTATTAGATTTAATTCAGATTATTTGCTACAACAGAAGATCTTGGCAGCCAGTGCTTTTTTTTTAAGTAACCCAATTTGGTGAAAAACTGCAACCGTGGCAACCCCATCGCTAACTGTCTTGTCCAATAATCATGTTCCACTGAAAATGTTCATAGAGGGAGCATGAAACAGTGTGATTCCTGCCCCAGTGAGCCTCTATGAGTGCTAGTTGCAATTCCCATTGTTGACTACTAGGTGCACTACTAACTCTATGGAAGCTATAGTAAATCAGTCTGTACAGGATTTCAGAGTTTTTTTGTGACTGTTGTGGCCAAAAAATGCTTCATTTGCTGCTGTTTTTCAAAATTTGCAATGCAACTTGCGGATATTTTTGTGCTTTTTTTTTTTTTTTTTGCAGAAAACTACTTGAATTGGCGAAACCGCAATTGCACTTAATTGTTTTGCACGGTCTTTCGCAGAGATGCTTGTTAGTAAAGGAGATGTTTTAGCTGTACTCATGTTTTACATACATGAATCGTAGATGGCTTTGGCTGAATGTGATGACGAGACATGACGTGCGTTGGCCCAAATCTCCGGAGAACTTTCAGTAATGTCAAAAAATTGCAAGCTCCTCCGAATATTGCAGTTCGCTTGATTTTGCACTCATTTCTGCAATCACAAAATAACGAAATTCTGGAGGAAGTGGTAAGTAGGGCACGGAGTGTGTTGCCCCATGAGTGCAGAACGTCTAGAAAGGAGATCAAATAAATGGAACATTGGCTTATATCGGTCATATAGCAATTGTTTTTAAATCGGTCACTCAAAAGACGTATTTAGTATTTCATTTAATTAGTATTAAATCTAAAATATATGGAGTTGTGAACTATATGGCCAAAATGGTTTTTGGACACCTGACCATCACACTCATGTGGTTCCTCCCAAAACTGTTGCTGCAAAGTTGGAAGTACACAACTGTATAGGATGTCTTCTGTGCTGTAGCATTCCAATTTCCCTTCATTGAAACAAACAGGCTCAAACATGTTGCAGCATTATAAAGTGCCTGTGCACAAAGCAAGATCCAGGAAGACATAATGTGCCAAGTGTGGTGTGGAAGATCTCATGTGTCCTGCACAGAACCCGGACTCCAGCCACACTTGTGAGTGTGACAATGTGATTAACAGGTGTCCACAAACATTTGGCCATTATATATAGTTAAATAGTCAAATCACTTTCTAAATTAGATGTACATGATTTTCCTTACAGTGGAATGATGTATTTCAAATAATTTGGAGATTTTAAATTCCTTGCCAGACTCATACACATCCACCTTTTTTCCTGAAGGCCTATTTTTTTTTTTTTTTTTAGAATTTTTTAGGTGAGACACATCTCAATATCAAAGGGAACTCCAGACCCTAGATATGAGAGGGGTATAAGTAAGTCAGGTTCCACCTGCATTTCCTAAGCTTCTAATCATTGGCACCCAATCTTCAACACCTGATTATAATTTTATGGTTTTGAACATGTGATGATAAAAAAAATAACATACTTATTTTTTTAACATAATGTGTGTGTGTATATATTTATTATGTGTATTATGCAAAATTCACTTTTATATGGTGTTTGTACCTAAAGGTGTGTAGTCCGTGTGTGTACACAACCACCTTAAAACAGTCCGCCATGTTCTCTGTGCTGGAGCAGCTATAACGATAAGAAGCATGTCTCAACTTCGGTTTGATTTGAAGAGTTCTGTTGTTGGCTGTAAGAATGAACTCCCGGCTTTAGAGCCACTGATCACACAGTGGAGTTTTATTTTTTGAAGGAAATTGAGCCCCGAAAAACAGATAAATTCTTATACATTTGTTCGAATCATTTTACACCAGACTGCTTTGTGAATGAAGGTCAATACAAAGCAGGATTTTTGAAAAGTTTATTCTCAAGCATGGATCAATACCAACTGTTCGTGATCCAGCCTCATATCCAGAAGATGAATATTTTGTGAATGTTTACAAATCACCTGTTCGAATGTGCTTGTTAGCAAATTCCACAGCTAACACGGCAAATGTTACCATTGTCTCTGATCGTATTCACAGAGACCAGAGCTATGTCATCATTTATATTTTTAACCCGGAAATGCTTACCATCTGTATAATTCATACATTGTGGTTTATACATGTAGGGTTGTACAGCATTATTTACAGTATCAGGCATATTGGTTCTCCTGATTTCTTGTTGTTGTAGTATCCAAAGCACGAGCTGTAAAGGCACAGCCCTCTTTTGGAAAAGGGTTGGGGAAAGCAGCTCATTTGCATTTAAAGAGACACACAAAAACAGTGTTCTTCCACCCAAAAAGGGGAATTTACAGCAAGGCATAATACCTGATCCGTAGGGTGATATCAGCTGAACATTCACAGACACATTCTGTGGACACTTGAGACTTACATTACATTTTGTAAAAAGTGGCCTAATAGGTCTCCTTTAATGTAGGCTTATTTGTGATTGACAGGATCTGATTCAGCATTTGTCCCCATCTGTAGAGGAGCTGTGTTTTATCACCTAATTCTGGTTTAGGAGATAAAGCCATCTCTTAATATAAACTTCTCATAAATGATTCGGCTGCGTGCATGTGTCACTGACCTTAGCCAATGATGCTACATTCCCCAGCCACGGATAATGAAAGTGAAAACACTGGCTTTATTTCACATTGGCGGCTGGGGACTGCCGCTAATAAAAACACACACTGACAACCGACCGGAGAGTATATATTCTAGATTTGCAGAATCCCCGACTCCCACCCTGCTGTTTAAAAATAGAGCCTCCAGGGAAATAGCTATTTGCAGACCTCTTGTCCTAAACTACATAAAAAAGCATTAACATGACTCTTAAAAGCATTGCCTCAGAGGCGTGTTTACATCCAGCTCGGAGCAGATAAACAAGGCTTCATTCACTGTCCCAAAAAAAAAGAAAGAAAAAAAATGGAGAAATACACAGACTGAGGGTTTCATCACTCCTCCAAACTAAAATATCATATTTGCACTGCAACAACACTGCATGTGTACTGTACTATATTAAAACAAAATTTGCGCATGCATTAATGGAATGGATGAACTAATATTCTTGCATCAATAAATAGTAGGCATTAAACACTGTAATTATCTTAATTCACTGTATGAAAAATGTTTGCATAAAACATTTATTCATGTCATAGGAGAATACAATAACTGACGAACCAAAACCTATATAAAGCATGTGTGTTTATGTAAAGAAAAAAAACCCAATGGCTCAGAGTGAGGGTATGCACTCAACACCAAAGATCATTCAATCTAGTGACGAACTAATGGGCATTCTGAGCTACACACTACATGACACACTAATATCACATCTCCATTATTGTTTCACTAAATGTGTCATCAGAGAACGAAAATGGGCTCCATGAATTAAAATAGCTTTTCTACAGCATAATTTAAAGTCCACAACTGCTCATTCAAAGAGGCACTTTAAACTCAAATAACCACCTTTTTACCTGTTCAATGGAAGCATAAAGTCAAAGGCACTTATAAAGTTAGCTTGAGAGAATAAAATTCGGCACTCCTAGAGAAATGATGATAATGGGCATAAAATAACCACACAGTAGAGTGTCAATATCGAAATTTCACTGACATTTAGTATGAATATAAATAATTGTTTTGTTCCAAATTTGTGGATACACTTATAGTTATGTGCATAAAAACTTATTAAAGTAAACTAAGCAAAATGCAGAGAGGAAACCTTTACCTTAACAAGTTGCTAAACCTGTTTCATAAATATTTATTTTATATGTAATAGATTTGAGCAATGTTGCTTGTAGATCAATTACCAGCATTGGCTCAGAATTTCCTTATCAGTGCATCCTTGGGACCAGAAAAAAAAAGTACTGCAAGAATTAAAGGGAATGCAGACACCAAAATTAGACCTTGAAGTACACAAAGACCGCCGCAGCTGGCCAAGAAACATAAATTAAAGGTACGTTTAAACAAACAGAAGAAAAGGCACATAAAATAAGGCGCATGTCATGTCAGAGATAACAGTTCAGATCTATGATCGAACAAGTTTGATTCCCTGCCCTGTGTCGAGGACAGCAGGAGGAAACCAGCCCAGCTTGAGCCTCCTGAAGCAGCGCAGGCAGGCACTGCACAGCCATAACAGATTCAGCCCACAGCACCAGTTTGCCACAGCCACCAGAGGGTAAGTGACACGGGGGAAGTGGGTCTTCCAGTGCTTTTCCACGTCACTGCCAGTCGGCAGGTGGAGTCTGTAGTCACTCCAACATTTGGACACGCCGTATATGGCTGTGAGGAAACGCCCTCGCTCCGTCCACTGCACGCCACTCTCTGGTTCACAGTTGTACTCCACCCACTCCGAGGTAAAGTCTCCCAGTCGAGGGGCGTCCTGGCTTTCGGCGTCCCTTGCTGAATTAATTTCAGCTCCCTGCACAGCCACATAAAGCCCATCCACCTTCCGCACAGCCTTCACCCATGGCCCAGAGTTTTCTGTATCCAGCACCAGGATGAGGCGGGAGGAGAAGCCAACGTTGCGCTCCGTCCACCAATCGAGGATCTGTGCTAGGCGCAGGCATTCCCCACCTAAAAATTTAACAGTCAGATAGCGGTCAGTCAGACGGAGGAGGCTACCTTATCAATAGGTTTTAAGTATTGAGAATGTAATGACTTATTTTAAGTAAAAATGGAGGATTATTTTGCTTTTACTTTGGGTTTACCAAAACTTGTTACACAAGTATGTCACTAACAAAATAAAATTATCACGTTGCAGTAGTCCTATATTATGAATCTGGAAATTTAAAAAAAATAAAATAAAATAAAAATGTATGGGTTAAGGCTTGGTGTTCACAGAACTTTAATAATGTCGGTTGCCCAAAACGTTTGGAAACTCCTGCTCTACTGCCTTTCAGGAATAGGTTTATTTATGCAGAGATCACATGACACTTTATTGCACACAGGTCAACTTCATTCTGCCAATTATGTGACTTCTGATAGTAACTGGTTTTACCAGAATTAGGGGCTTCACAAAAATGGGCTGAATACTTATGCAATTTGAATGTTTTTTTTTTTTTTGTAAATCAATCTGTACAGGATTTCACAGAGGATTTGTTTGTGATTGTTACAGCCAAAAATGCTTAATTTTGCTGTGTTTTCTTTTTTTTCCACAATTTCCGGACCTTTTTGTGTGGTTTTTTTTGTTGTGCAAAACTACTTGAATTGGCAGAATTGCATTTGCACTAAACTTTTGTAGTGATGTTTGTTAGGCAATGAGATGTTTCAGCTGTACTAATGTTTGACGCACATGAATCAAAGAGGGCACTGGCCGAATGCACATTGTGGTGATGTCACATGAGTTTCTTAAATTTTGCATTAATTTTTGCTATTGCAAAATCCTAGAGGGACTGGTAAATAATTTCCAACTGATATTGATGATCTCCCCCACTTCAACATTATGGGTTATTTTGTGTCGATTCGTCACATGTAATCCCAATTGAGGCAGGGAAAAAAAATCCAACCCCGAACACACAAATCCACACCAGACAGTTCTCAGATCAGTCTGTACAGGATATATATTTCCTGGTAGCATGTATGGAGTGAAAAATCACACTTACAAGGTCAAAGCAGATGCTACTTATAGAGATTGCTGATGGTAGTAATTATAACTCAAAATTAAGATAATAAAAAAGCAAGTGAAACTGAGGAAAAGGTCATGAAAGGCCAGTGATGAACTGTGTAAGGCAGTGTGTCAGACACATGGTCCCCCATGCTGCAGTCAGACCTAGGTAGCAGGGTGAGGCTGTTTCCTTGCCAGCCTGCTCTGATCAAACAGTGTTTCATGGCCTCTGCCTCTGTCTATCCCTCATAAGGATAAATAGCTTGGTGAGATACCTCACGCACACACAAACAGGAAGATAAAGCATAGCGAAGACACTGTGCCAAGATAAAATAAGATGGGTTTTTTTTTTACAGTTTGAAAAGCTTTCAGAAAAAAATAAATGTAATGAAAAGACCAGCTAAAACAAAACTGCCTAAACTCAAACTAAACTGGCAAAGGCTCCAAGCGAATTAAGTGTGTACATATTAATAACAGACTGTATAATGTGTACAATGAGGCCATTAGTTGTATTTACTGGAAATAACCTGTGAATGGTGTACCATAAATAACATTACCAAACACTAGGTAATGAAACTTCCGGTATACATGAGCTAGACATTTTTAAAGCTTTTTACATTCTAGCACTAAATCAGCATAATCTGTGGTAATGTATTCTAAGCTGAATTTTCTAGTTCCCCACCCTGACTGACCTGAAAGTGCCCAGTCTCCTGTGGGCAAAGTGTGTCCACTGTAGTAGATGAGGTAGTTGTCGTGCCAGGGGCCATCGGCAGTGCGCAGCTCCAGGAAGGAGCGCAGTTTGGCCTGGAGTGTGTCCAGGCTTAGTCCGCTGGTGGAGTAGTCACAGCCAAACGTCTGGATTAAGTGGTGCGAGAAAAGGCGCTGGACAGCGTTGAGTGTTGAAGTGGAGCGCAGGTTCATCTCCTGCACCTGCTCCGGAGGAAGCAGTACCGGCTGACCATCCACACTGTCCAGGCAGAGAGAGGAGAGAAAGGGAATGTGAAAGGATGAAGGACATGAATGTGTATGAGCTTAGGAAGGGATAGAGGATGGTTATGAAAAGTGTAGAAAAATAGAAAACAGACTAGGGGAAAGAGGCAGAGTGTGTGCAAGTTATTCATTAAAAGTTCAATTATCCTTTCCACAAAGAACGAAACAACTAAAATTCCCTCATAAACCTCATTCAGCATCTTGCACAAAATCCACTTAGGCTCAAGGCTCTTATGACCCTTCTGCTCCCTGTTCACTTGGATACAGCGGCACTAAAAAAAAGCCCATTAACCCGGGAAACCTTCCAGAGGAGCATAATGGAAGTGTGGAACAGTGTTGCTGTACATGTGCTTGCTGAAGATTGAAATGGCAGCTCTAAAACACACTGACCCATGAAAACTACCTGGCTACGAATTTGGCTATTCAAATGAAAGGCATGCTCTCTACTATTTTGTTCTCTCCTGGCCATTTAATTTGGGAACTTTCTCTTGCGCTTTCCCTTCCACAGTCCAATTTTAGTCTCACTTGATCTTTTCCACCACTCATTCTCGACTCTCGAATGCTAATGAAACTCATTAACGAACACACTACAAGAGACACTTAGGTGAATGTAGCCATACTGAATTATGTTACCTATATTAGTTTTAGATGAGGCTTAATCATGTGTGAAAAGTTGCTCAAAAGAGAAGACTGAATTGGCAAAAAAACAAAAATAATAAGGATACTCCACATTCCTACACTAGTCCAGGGGATGAGGTAGTACTTGAAATTCCATCGGTAATTAAAATAAATAAATAGGCTCCAATGTGGAATCAGCCGGAGATGAAAATGGCTAAAAGAAGCATATGCCAACATTGTCCCCTCTGTCTCTCTTCATGCTACATCCATCTGTCTGTCTCACTCTCCATTTCTCTTCCTTTCTGCCTGTCTCAGCTCCCTGAGGAACCCTCATGATTGTAAAAACATGATCTGCACCCATCAGACAGGAGATTACACCCTGCTATATTCCCCTCATGTGCCAGCTCCCTGCTGAGGCCTGGCTCTCAGTGTGCTGGAATACTGAGCGTGATGGAGCCGTGGAGCTGCATCCTAATCAGCCTTCTCACTCTTGCAGCTTCCCCTTATATAGCAGGACACAGCCCTCCCTACACAGCCAGGATTAACCCATGTTTATCAATGGCTATTAGTTTATTTTGCACTCCTTTTACTATCACCTACACAGGGACTTCCAGTCATCAACCTCTCCATATGCTTTCAGATCCTGAGTAGACCACTCAACATGTTGTTACAGCTGTTATCAAACAGGGAGAAGTAAAGCGGTTGGCAGTGGCTGTATAAATATCAAGGACAAATTAGGGCTTTTGCTACTACGTGTGAGACCAGGGCAGAGGTGGACAAATCATAAACTCATTATCTAGCCTACCTGACAAGTAAAAGCTCCACGGTGTTGCCCAATCTCATCTTTTGTTGGGATTCTTTTGCCCAGAATCCCAACTGACCTGATTAAGAAGTAAGAGCTAATATGTAAGGAAAAAAACGAAAGACTGTGCTATTATGTGAACACAATGCACGATGGGAGGGACTGTCTGGGGTCTACCGCTCTCTCTCCTCATCATTTTCCATAGAAACCGTATGTACTACAGTTACAATGTCAAGGTGGGTTGCATTATGCTTAAAATTAGCAACATACCAAATGCACATTTTTTCCCTCCCTTTTTGTAACTGTTGAATGTACTTCTTCCTGTCACACTATAAATAACAGAATAATAGCTTGGACATGAAATCTGCTTGTTCCAGGTACCCGGGCTCCTGATTCGTCCATTAGTGAAAATGTACCAATGCTTAAAATACCCACAATGCAGTGAGAGTTAATATAGTTAACCATCCATAAGATGTCTACAGTATGTACATAAGTAAAATATTTTGTGTGTATACATGTGGTGTTTTTACCTGCAGTAACTGGTTGGAATAACCACAGCATAGCCCACACAGGTCCCTCCCAGACAGCTGCCCAACTCATGGAAGAGCCCATGTACTAGAGACTCCAGTGAGAGCACCACCAGGAACATGCTCATGAAGAGTGCATTAGAGAGCTGCCAAAAATGCATTCACACAATCATAATAAGCAAAGGCGGCAGATCAAATTATAATGTGCTTCTGTTTAACATTACTGGTAAATTATGTGAAATTGCTGTAAATGTCAAACAGGTAGCTTGGACACTGTAACTCAATGAAATACAGGCAGAAAGAGAAAAAAAAATGAAGAAACCCTTACAGACAAGGAAGGCTGGGTGATCTAGATCCGGATTAATCAGTGCTCAGAATTCTCCTGTGACGTAGGTGATAACTCAAAAACTACGACTTCTCAGTTATACCCTGATGACTATGTGAATCCTAATCATCAAATCCAAAACTCCATTTACACCTGGTTGTTTCTGAGCCATGTATCTGGGCTGATCCGTGAGAAGACTCCGACCACACGTATTTACATATCGAGGGAAAATGTGTCTCCCGTTAGCCAGACCTGAGATCTGTCATATTTTGCATAATATTCAAATAAGCTTGTAAGACTTGACCACCACCTTGCTACGCAGGTTCTCATTTGTATACGTTTACGGAAAAATGTTTGCCACAGTAAAAAAAATACATAAAAATTGCAATTTTATCAACATTGAAAGGGTTTCGGCTGTCAAATGTGGAGAGACGAATGGAAATCACATTTGAATAACATAAATGCTTTTCTTCGTCCAGAAGTGGTTTGAACAACTGGTTTGGGAATTCGATCCAAATTTTTCACGTCAGTAATTCCTATCCAGATATAATCCCAATGTGTGATGTATAAAACAACAAGTGTAAATGGGGTCAACAAGCCCAAACTACTGACTATTAATATTGCCTTCGGCAGTGGACAGCCTACAGCAAGGCCCGCAATGACTCATTTTACAGCACACTATCCTAGCGATTAGCATTTCTCTGCTTTTGTCAAAAAAGGTACTTCTGCCCAAGGTCTAACAGCCGGTTGTGCATGCTGTCCTCATATCACACAAGAAGTGCACTACTCCGGCACTTACTCATCAACAACAGCAAGGATTAGTCATTATCCTCCTCATTATTCCTGTCATCAGTAAGCTTGCCTGGATGAAACTTTATGCACACAGTCAAAGACATTATCTAGTGTCCTATTTTCCAGTTGTCACATTTTTCCCCTAACCAAATGAAATTGTTAAAAAAAAAAGTTAACTTAATATCAGAAAGTTTAAATATGTTTAGATATGTAGTAAAACGACTACTTACAGTGCCTTGCGAAAGTATTCGGCCCCCTTAAACTGTTCGACCTTTTGCCACATTTCAGGCCTCAAACATAAAGATATAAAACTGTAATTTTTTGTGAA
>JAFFST010047558.1:36423-46423 GCA_022414735.1 Noturus placidus
ATACAATAAAGTGATACATGTGTTATAATCAACAATAATCTATACTTTTAGAGAACTGTTTACACTCAGTGTTGTAGCTCTTGTGTGATAAATGATCTTCTGCATCAATTGAATTACACAATTCATCAGTCACACTATTGATGTGATTGATCTTTTAGGATGGAAATTGGCTAGACTACTTTACATTTTGGCAATGAATGTAGAGTATCAAATCCCTTAAGATGAATAAGCACTCATTGGTAAGGGATTCAGGCCTAATAACTTCACTCCAGGCTGGATATATGAATAAGGGGAGCATGAGCAAGTGACCAGCTTCATTTCTTGACCTCCGCGAGAATGTCAGGTGGAAGTTCATGACGTGTGAGTGGGTTGAAACTGATAGTCACCACAAGACTGGATTAGTAACACTGAATATTCACTTTTAAAGTGCTTCAATGATTTCTTTGATTGTTGATTTGAAATGCACAATTCCCTTTTACTCCAAATGTGGTCAATCAGTCAAGATGCTTGGAGCTATAAGGCTAAGAAGGAGTAATACAGATTAGCAAATCACTTCATGCAAATCCATGTCAAGTCACAAGTCTTAAGTAATAAACATTACCTTAGACTCAATGTTGCAGAGTAAGTTTAGAGTTGACAAACTAAACAAATCCAATCCAGGTTAATTAAAGTTAACAGGTTTCATGATGCTGGTTATGAACTTTCTCAGTCAACCCAGGTATGTGCGTATGCACATAAAAGCCATAAGTGTTCAACATGGAAAAAAGCATATGTGCATACTTCTGGTTGAAGAGCAACAAATTATTATTCAGAAACAGGAGGAATTTAAACTTGCACTAACCACAAAAAGCAACACTGTTGCGGCTGCCAACGATCAGGAAAAATGCTGATTGTGTAAATGATTAAGTTTACGTTTATAGGCTTACGGATAAACGGATTGAAACGTTTTAACCCCAACATATTTCATGTAATTTCATTTGATATAAGCATAATTTTTTAATTAAATATAAATAAAATAAATATCAATTTGTAAAAATATATTAGGACATGAATAATGCCACGCACCACTTGCAAAGAACAGCAAAGCTACACATACAGTTTGCGTTATACAGTTTGTTAATGTGTGGCTCAAGAAGCCGGCAGAGATAAACTATACCATCGGGAAAAAATCTATATCTTTCGTACAGATTGTCATCTGGAAAAATCCAGCACAAACACTACAGGGTTAACTCTCATGCCTGAGATTTGCACACAGCTGATTGGACCAATTTGAGTTTACTTGTACTAGCAAGCAGGCTATCTAGATAGCGCTTTGCAATTCAAAGAAACCAAAAGTTTTGTGTGTGTTTTAACTGTCAAAAAGGTTTACTCAGTGTCCTTGAAATTGTAGTGGGAGGTGGATTATTTAGATTATTTATTATTTGAAGCACTACAACAACAACAACAACAACAACAACAAAAATTGTGAAAATAAGAGCCATAAACATGAAATGAGGATACAAGTTAAAAACCAACAGACTACTGTAGCACACGCAACTGACACTAAATGACATCCTGTTTATTCCATTTAGCATTGTAGTCATGTACATCATACTCATTTGCAGTTTTTAACATGAAAAAAAAATGTAAGGATACAAGGATACAAGTTTCCTTTAGTATTATACTGAACAATACAGTGTAATACAAAGTTCAATATGTCGAGGCTGGGTTTATACTGTGCTATTACAGTGTCCTTTAAAGTGTATTAATTATAACAATGCATTTATTCTACTAAAACTTGAAAACACAATTAATAAAATGACTATTGCACCTTTAAGATGTTGTCTCTGACATCTCACATGGTTTGTAAGTGATATAATACAAGGGCAAGAACTGTCACTGGGGACTGGACAATTTCCAGATTCATGTATTCTGACAATCAGCATGATTTCCCCAGCCAAAAGCCCTGAAGCAGAACAGCAGCAAGCAAGCCAGGTGCATTTTTTGTCAGTCTCACTGCCAAGCCTATGTCTAAGAATAGAAATCATAGCTTTCATACACATCAATAGACTGAGAGAAAGAGTTTTTTTTTTTTTTGCCACACAGATCAACAAAAACAACCCCAGATGTAAACAGCTGTATTTGAGCTTGATGCATTGCTGCCTCTCAAGTCTGCATGCTGGAAATAGGCTAATAGTGCCTAATTATTATTATTATTATTATTATTATTATTATTATTATTATTATTATTATTATTATTGTTGTTGTTGTTATTGTTATTATTATTATTTGCAAAGAGCTGATATTATGCAGAGAGACTGAGGTGTATGAGAGCAAGAGACAGAGAAAGGGGAACTCACCCTGCATGAGCTCTTACCCTGCCAAAAACACTCAGGGTGTTAGCAGCACCTGTGCCACCCGCACCTGACTCTACAGCCATGAGTGATAGTGTGTTTCACTGAAAGGTTCCAGGAGGGAGCCTCTCTCCAACAGAAGTGTGAGCATTACCATTCATCACCCCGCACACAGCCGTGCTCCCTACCCATCGTCCAGCAGCTCACAGTCCCAGAGAAAATCTAGATCAGAGATGATGGAGAAAAAGCTCCATAGCAGCACCCGAAGCCAAATGGCACTTACCCTCCTCCTGTGGCCTATTCAGCCTCAGAGGAGAGGCCACTCAGGCTGGATTGATGGAGCCATTCAGGGAGAAAGTCACATGCAAGTGCTGGGGTTGCAGAAAGGGAGAAAGAGGCTAGGAATGGTGGAGAAAAGAAGAGTGCATCCAGGGTTATTGTCCTAGTAGGCAGAGGTGGAAAATGCTTGAGTAATTGTACTATTATTTGAGGCAATTTATACTTTACTTGGGGGCGCGCGGTGGCCAAAAAAAAAACAGATCAGTCACATGGAAAAAGTGAGTACACCCTTACATTAATCACACCTTTAAATCTATAAAATTATAATCAGGTGTTCAAGATTGGGTGACAGTGATTAGACCCTGCTTAGGGAGTGCAGGTGGAACCTGTCTTATTTATACCCCTCTCATCTAATGATCTAGTGTATGGTGTTCCATTTGCTATTGAGATGTGTGGTGTCATCATGTTAAGATCTAAAGAGTTCTGTACCTACAAAAAAATGTTGTGGATGTGTATGTGTCACCGTTCCCCTGGTGGCTGTTGAGAGGAACGCCACCTTTGCTCTGCTGTAGACAGAAGGCAGACTCAATTTCCCATCAGCCAATGCAAGTCACATGTTTTGCTGCACCTGATTCACGTTTCGGTTAATGAGCACTGGTGTGTGTATATATAGTCCTTGTTTTTCACTTAGCCTTTGTCGTTCGTTGTGTGTTTAGACTCCTGTCTCAGTGACACGGTGTTGGAGGTTATTCTTAGTGTTGGTTTCCTGTCTTTGTGTTTAAGTGGATTAGTGTTAGGGTCTGTTTTATGGTTTGGTTTTGTGATATAATAAATGTTTAAACTTAAGTCCGTGCCTGCATCCTCCCTTTTGTACAATCGTGACAGTATGAGTCTGTCAAGGGATTTAAAAAGTTCTCCAAATTATTTGAAATACATTATTCCACTGAAAGAAAAACCAACTTCAAGTGACACAGATTTCAAATGACTGCTAATTTGTACAGGACTGACCGTCCCAGCAAATTCAGGCCAAGATCAGACTGTCTGATGCAAAAAGAAGTCTGCAAGAACACTAAAATTTCATCATAGGATCTACTAGTCAGTCTTGATACTGTTGGTGTCAAAATGCATGCTTCTACAATCAGAAATAAATTGCACAAATGTGAAATGCATGGGAAGCGTGCAAGGAAAAAGCCTTTGCTCTCTAAAAAGTACATTAGAGCAAGACTACAGTTTGCCAATGAGCATATAGGTGAACATCAGGCGTTTTGGAATAATGTGCTCTGGACAGACGAATCAAAGATAGAGTTGATTGGCCACAGTAACAGCAGACATGTTTGGTGCTGACCACAGACAGCTTTTCAGGAGAAGCACCTCATACCAACTGTGAAGTATGGTGGTGGAAATGTTATGGTTTGTGGTTGCTTTGCTGCCTCAGAGACTGGAGAGCTTGCATTCGTTGATTCAACTATGAATTGTGCATCATATCAAAGAGTGCTTGAAGATATTGTCCAAAAGTTGAAGTTGGACCAAAAGTGGACATTTCAACAGGATAATGATCCAAAGCACATGAGCAAATCCACCAAGGAATGACCCAGAAAGAAGAAATGGAGGGGTATGGAATGGCGTAGTCTAAGCCTGGATTTGAATCCCATTGAAATGTTCTGGAGGGATTTGAAACAGGGAGTACATGAAAGAAAACCCACAAATCTAGCAACTGAAAGAATATTGCATTGAACAGTCATCATAAATCGGGGACAATTATGCAAAAGACCATCAAGAAGTTATTTCTGCTAAAGGGGGCAATACTAGCTTCTGAGGCCAAGGATGTACTTACTTTTCACAGAAGAATATCACATCTATTGATATTACTGTTGAATAAATTATTGACAAAGCTAATTTTTATTTTTGGTTTTGTTCAACAATATCCAAATATGTCAAAAAAGCCAACAATTTCGGTAGGTGTACTTATTTTTTTCACACGACTGTACGTTTTCTTTTCTAACGCAAAGAACGTATGCCTAGTATCAATTCCTATTAATCTGGCAGCAAGTCAAATTCTAGCTAATTTTCTTTACATTTCTGATTAGTTCAATTCTAATTTAATTATCGTTAGTCTTGCATATTTGCCTCACACCACCAGGGTTGGGGGTTTGAATCTCCCTCCTACCCTGTGTGCGTGGAGCATACATGTTCTCCTCGTGGTCCTCCATGTACTCCGATTTCCACCCCTAGTCCAAAGACATGCACTGGCATTGCCAAATTGTTAATAATGTGTGAATGTGTGTGATTGTGCCCTGCAATGGGTTGGTGCCCTGTCCAGGGTGTCCCCACCTTTATCCCCAAGTTCCCAGAATATTCTCCAGGCTCCCCCATGACCCTGTGTAGGAAAGTATTTTGCATATGACCAGCAAATTTACAGAGATTGAATGATGTTTTCAGGCAGAATATCATAGTTGCATATAATAGATTTAGATAAAGCAATACAAGTTGTTTCTATTAAAGTTACTCAAAGCATATTACTCATCTCATCAGTCACTTTTTTTGTACTTGAGTACATTTAAAAGTAGCAACTTTTTTACTTTCACTTGAGTGCATGTTTGGCTAGATAGTTCTCCTTTTGAGCAATTGAGTAAGATTATGACACATGATCCTGTTTCACTTAATTATAATTTCTTGTTACTTTATCCACCCCTGCATGTAGAGGACAGTTTTGTCATATTCATATACCCTCCCCTCCTCTCTCTCTCTCTCTCTCTCTCTCTCTCTTTCTCTTAAACCAAGCACTTTGTGGATGCAGAAGAGTTCTGAGACTCTACCCACACTGATAGCTAAGAGCTCATCTGTCTGTTCCTTTGATCCATGAGACTGTATGACCCTTGGTTCTGAGGACTCTGTGCCCTCTGCTCACCTTGTGCTCACACACACACACACACACACACACACACACACACACACACACACACACACACACACACACACACACACACTTGTACTCAAGGTGAATTCACAGGACACTTACATGCTTCATTAAACTAAGACATGCAGAGTAGATTATAATTGGATGACAGAAGTATGTCTGTTATACACAAAGGTTTATTTGTTTGAAATGGAAAAATAAATACATAAATAAAATAAACACAAATTCCTCTATAAACGGGTGAAGTTGCTGCGAGTCACCCTATTATGCCTGTAATGGTAATTCACATTCAGAGCTGCTTAAGTTAGAAACAAGTATTCTCTCACATGGAGAGAATAATAACAACCTAGCTGGCAAACATTAGCTAGAGAGCAAGAAGACCCTTTTTTCTTCACATAGCTAACAAAGTAGCTAACTACCAAAATTTAGCTGGCTAGCTTGCTTTGTTGACAATGTGCCATGTTCATGTCATCAATGGCCAGACCCACCACTGCAGGATCAGACCAAAGCAAACACACCTGGTGAGTGCAAGAATAAAGAAAAGATCCTGCTGAAGCTGAGATTATTTTCTGGTTCATCTTATAAAAGTAGCAGTCATAATGATGTGCGCTTTAAGGTTTTGATGCTGAGTAGACGTTGAAAATGTCATTATCATATTTCAAATACTTGGCTCATATTCTAAACCACATACTACAGTACTAGAGACATAGCTGGGGGATGGGGCTATTTTTGGTTTGAACCACCACTGACATATTTTATAACAGTTCCAAATGCTTATTCATGGATGGCCAAAATACCAACTACAATTCCTACATATTTAATCACTTCAGAACATGTCCCTTAGTTTGTTTACAGGAAACAAGGTTGACCAACCAGAATCATGCATTGCCCCTTTTTGGGCGGCTGTGGCTCAGTCGGTAGAGCGGGTTGTCCACTAATCCACTAATCGTAGGGTTGGTGGTTCGAATCCCGGCCCAGGTGATCCCATGCCGAAGTGTCCTTGGGAAAGACACTGAACCCTAAGTTGCCCCCGATGGCAAGCTAGCACCTTGCATGCAGCTCTGCTACCATTGGTGTGTGAGTGTGCTCTCATTTGTAAGTCGCTTTGGATAAAAGCGTCTGCTAAATGAATAAATGTAAATGTAACAACTACTACTCAGCTAGCTATACTCTGAGCATAAAGATATCAAGGTGATCACTGCTGAAGTGAAGTTTTATTGCAGGAGGAGAAAAAAAAGGGTAGATCTGGGTTTATAGTACTGGCTTATACTTTTAATCATTTTCAGTTGAACTGTAATAAAGGCGTTTTATTCCATACGCCTATGTTATTTATATGGCAATATTGGTTAGTTATTGGTAGGTCATGCAGTAAATTATTAAATGACAATAGCATTTAATAGCATTCTCAATAACAGCACCACTTCTACTACTTTCTGGCATCCACCCATGAGCATGAGCATGTCAGTTCTCGATTTATTTGTACAGACCACTCTGTGATTTTATTAGCATATTTTCCTCATCCCATTACTAAATAGCATGTCAGAACACCAATGGAGTTATTACTTGTGAGGCATACCCTTTATTGTGTAGAATGTTGTTTGTGTCTCAGGCTTAAATTTACTTGACACTTTAGATTTAGGTCCAAATAGTAAGAAAGAGAAAAGCAACACCAACATTTTGAAATGGTCTTCCAAGATTATCTTGCAATATCAGTTTTCTAGCAGAGACTGCTTCTAGCCCTGAGCTCTTCAAATGTTGAATGCAGCAACTTTAAATCAATTATTTGATGCCTTCAGTCCAATAAGATAGCTATAGAAGAAGATGTCTGAGTCTGTTCAAGTCTAATGTACATGCTGTTCTCAAGAGAAATTTTAGTGATGACTGAGATTTATGTATTAGTACTGAAGCATCACACAACAGGGTCCAATGTTCAAATGTACAATACATATCAAAGGTAGTCCTTGTAGCCTAGGCACACACATACATTCATACAAAGCCCCAGATGCACACATCCCCAGTCTGCTATGTAACTGCTTGTCAGGTTCCACAAAACACATTGAGCCAAAGAACTAAATGTTCTTCATTAATGCTTAGACAGCCTGGTCCTCTTTGAAATTTACTCCTGTATTTGATAACTGAAGGTCAGCTGCTTCAGCTTTTCCTTCAAATTTTGCTTTGTTGTGGAAGTGAAATATGTTGGGTAACAGCAACGTATTACTACATGGCAATTACTCCATACACAACCAGAGTTTCTAATTTGATTTTAATAAATCATTACAACATCTCAATCCTCCCCAATTCATTCTAATACTACCTCTTTTTATAATTAAACTGCTCTCTATTAGGTTGATGCATGTGCCAATTGGAACAAAACCCCCCAATAATACACAATAATACCACAGTATTATGCCTTGTTTTTGCAATTACTCTACGATCACAAAAATAGATCATAAATTGATGGAGGGAAGAGTTTGCAGCCATCGTCCCCTCCTGCACATCTGCTGGTAGGTGACTGTGTTGATGAGAAGCCAGGAGCATCTTTTTCACATGGCAGTATAAGAGTGCGAGAGTTAAAAATAAATTGCCTGCCAGAGGCTATGTGTTCTTTCCCTGAAATATCAGAGGCAGTGGGACAGAGCTGTCTGAAATCACAAGATTGATTTATTTATGATTGTTTGGTTGCTATGCAAACACCCAATCCAGATAACAAACTTTCTTTTTTATATTGGTCTTGTCGTTCAATTCAATTCAATTTTATTTGTATAGCATTTTCAACAATATACAGTGCCTTTAAAGAGGTTTACAGAAATCCAGATGTAGATTTAGATCCCTAATAAGAAAACCAGAGGTGACAGTATTCAACACTGTACATCATTTATCAGTATTTTAATAAACATGTATGTAAATGTGTAAACATCTGTAAATTACATTGATCTCATTTGGATGACACTTTTGTCCAAACACCTGAGACAGGTTACAACTGAGCAGTTGTGGGCTAAGGGCCTTGCCCAAGGACTCAACATGGAGGCATCTTGGTGATGCTGGGATTTGAACTTCTCACAGAGCTAAAAATGACTAAATGATGACTAAATAGTGAAAAAGCACATCCTAAGTATGGTGTGTACTAAATCTTCCAGTGATGCAGTTCAGCCAGTGCAGGGTGTCAGCTACGGTAGGAACACACTAATTCTTCCTCATTTTATATGGCAGCATTGCTTTTGCCCTAATTTAATGGCTAGTCATTTTTGTCTTAAATTACGATTTGCTTTCTTTCAAGCAATTAGTATTAACTGACTAAGTTTCACAAAATGTTTAATATGTGTGCATACAGTAAATAAGTGATTTGAACTTGTCAATGTAATCTGCATAAAAATGAGAAAGAGCAGTAACTCAAACATTACAATTTGAAACCTATCAATCAAAATTCATTAGTGAGTCTCCTTACTGTATATGCACATTTATACAATCTCAGGAGCTCTTGTTGGATATCATGTTTTTTTCAAAATAACTTTTGGATTTACATGGATTGCACATCACTGATGAGCATCACTTCTAATGTCCAGCATCATAAACCAGTGTGTAAATTCTTTGTCTGTAAATTGGTTTCATGTGCACTGAAGTTGTGCAGCCTTTCCGCTACCTATGGTAGAGTTTTATAATTGGGCATTAATCTATATTAATTGGCTAAGGCTAGTAAAGTAACTAACGGACACCAAAGAAAGTGTAGGAATAAATAACTCCAAAAGAATGAATAAATATCCTTGCACATGGTGACTAAGATGTAAATGTAACATTTTCTGCCCACTCTTCTTGTGAAAAATATCCATCTAATACTCATTTGTACATAATGCGGCAAATGATTTGAAACCTTATTTTTAAAACAGATCGCTGAAAAAGAATTTTCACTCTCATCATGTATTCTGACAGCAGACCATGCCAGCTAGAGGTTTACTATCAAAATGAATGGTCATGCTAGCCTCGGATGTGTGGATGATAAAATTACCTTAGTTTTTTGTGCAGTGAAATTGTCCAAATGTGGTAGCTGGCATTATCAAAAACATTTATTTGCTGGCACCTAAAATGTCCCAAGACATTTTGAATTACTGAGTGTAATTAGAGGGGCCTGTGAAAACAACAAGGACAACATAGTGAACTGTCACCATGGGAACTGCTCAAGAAAAAAAAAAGAGAGAAAAAAGTGCAGCAACAGCTGTGGAGAAGATGAGGAACGGTGTGATTAAGACTGGGTTTTATTTTTGTGTCCTGTCTGAGGGGGAGAGTGTGAGTAGGAGGGAGACTGGGATGCCATGACGACAATCTCTGGACAGCAAGAATCATAAAAAAAAACAAGGCATAAAGGGATGGGGCAGTGAATATCCAGTCATAATGTGCACTCAAGAGCCCAATATACATACGTTTCTGAGACTGACCCTCTGAGCTCTGAGCCTACTTATTTCTTTGATGGCTGTTC
>JAFFST010047558.1:51423-52544 GCA_022414735.1 Noturus placidus
CTGGTCAGGGGTTGCGGTGGATCCAGAGGTGAGAAAACAACCTGGATTGGTTTACAGTTTATCGCAGGGAAAACACACATTCACACTTAGAGATCATTTACAATAACCAAACCACCTTCTGGCATGTTTTGGGAAGAGTAAGGAAACTGTAGAACCCTGAGGAAACCCATATGGACAAGGGGAGAACCTTCAAAACACTGTATCGTCACTAACCCAACTCAGGATTTATTCTGGAGAGCTTGGAGCTGTGAGGCAGCAATGCTAGCTACTGTGCCACCATGCCACCTATTGATTGTGTTAATTAGGCCAAATTTGCATGAAAATTCAGTAAAAAGTTGGATCATGAAGAAAAAGATTTCAACTTTATATTTATATTTCTATTCTTCAGTCAGTATGAGGGAGTGTGAGAGCAATGACACCAAATTTAACACACCTGCTCCCCATTCACACCTGAGACCTTGTATCACTAACAAGTCACATGAAACTGTGGAGCAAAAATGGCTAATTGGGCCCAATTTGGACATTTTTATTTAGGGGTGTACTCACTTTTGTTTCCAGTGGTTTAGACATTAATGGCTGTGTGTTGAGTTATTTTGAGGGGACAGCAAATTTACACTGTTACACAAGCTGTACACTCACTTATTTACATTGTAGCAAAGTGTCATTTCCTCAGTGTTGTCACATGAAAAGATTTAATCAAATATTTACAAAAATGTGAAGGGTGTACTGTACTCACTTTTGTGAGATACTGCATATGTCCATTTATATTGTTTGGTTATGATTACTCATTACTCTAATCTGAATGGTGTTTGCTGCACAAGGAATGCGACTTCACGGAAGTGATAACTGCATTAATGGGCATAGTGTGTATGCTGATAGCCCCCTCAGTAGATCTCATTTTTATGGTGCAACCAGTGGACCAGAGCTTTAGCACACATATGGAGGATATGATTCACCATTTGCTGCTCTCTATAAGGTGTAGCTCTGCTGCAGAAAGACTGTCGTTACTCTCATTAAATCAGTTGGGATCAGTGATGTAGCAGCTTGATTTTATTAATATACTTTTAAAATCTTAGGGAGTTTTTCCTTGCCATTGTCGCCACTCAGTGTCTTTCTCAGTT
>JAFFST010047558.1:60854-85228 GCA_022414735.1 Noturus placidus
AAAAAAGAAAAAAAAAGGAAAAAAAAAAAAAAAAAAAAAAAAAAAAAAAAAAAATACTGCATCACTGCAGTACCAACATGTCATTATGAGATATGTGTGTGTCTGTGTGTCATCCTCTTCTCACCTTCTATAGGGCCTCCTCACAAAAAATACACTCCTTTCCATTCATTGATACTCATTGTTAATGTATTCTTTTTCCTTTTTTTACCCTTCAAATGCAGAGTGTGTATAAGCACCATCACTGCAAATGCGTAATACTAATTTACCCTGAAATCAAGACTTTAAAAAATGAATTACTAATCCAACAGACTTTGAAACTTTAGTCAGAGTCATGCACAACATCAGAGAATCTGTTATGAACTGAATTTACACAAGGCTTGTGGTTTTATAATGTGTAGTACTCATTTTAAACCACTCCAGAGATTCTCTGGGCATCGCACACAGTAAATCAAATTGTGGAATTATAATAAATTGTCTAAAATACACACAAGGTTATCATTATTTTTGAAGTGGATTTAAACCAATTTTATTTAAAGCTTTACAGACGATGCTTTACAGCGTCATGGGGAAATGAGCAGCTTGATGCAGGAGATAGATAGCACTCTCAAACAAAGAGTCTACTCAGATGACTATACAAATCCAGTGAAACTTTATGGCAGGCACTTTTGGGATTTGGATATGAGGCTAATGACACTTCAGTACTGTCTTCCAGGAGTCAGGGTCAGTCTTGGGTGAGCACGAATGCAGTCCTGCATTAATGCTGCAGTTTGCAATTACTACAAAAAATCTAAAGCAAGTTTTAAGCATTTTCAAGTTTCTATTTGTGTATGATACGTATGTTTTATATACCTTGCTAAATACAGGAGGATAGTTGGATAATTGAAAAGTTAATTAATTTTGTGCAGATTGTTTTAATCACACTAGCTATTTTTACAGCTTTTTCAGCAGGAATAATGGTAACTTTATCACAGCATTAATATTACATACAATTTAACATTTTTAAATTACTGTTCCTGAGTATTTGGGCATTTCTTAAAGGTCTGGTACCAAAAATATACATTGTGAGCATCCACTTTTTTTCTGACTAAGTGTGAAGCAGTGTGACTAAGAAACCTGGAGTTAAATTGCATTCGACTAATGCTTGTAACTCAGATCTCTGACCTCTGACTAGGGATCAAAACCCCAGTGAAAATACTACCTCAGCTTATAATTCATATTTGAAAAGTTGGGAAAGCATCCTCAACTCTGAGTTCAGTATATTACATTGTGACGTCATGACAATATATCCAGTTCAGTTTTAATACAGTTTTATAATACAGTTTAAAGAAAGTACATAAGTCATAAGCTCATGATTATTAATGTTAGCTGACAAGCTTGTTACTAACAAAAGAAACACTTTCATTGGGCGCATCCATGGTTTGTTTCCCCACTTTGTAGCCAAACGCACTGAGTTCGGAAATTACGCAATTTTGGGTTCAGACATTGAAATTCTGAGTTGAATGCCGCATGAGATCAGCTGTGCTTGAGAAAGGTCATAAAAAACATGTGTTGGACTCACAAGCTAGGGAATGCTTTTAAAATTATTTATTTATTTATACATGCATCCATCCATTATCTGCAACACTTATCCCACATAGGTCGTGGGGAGCCTGAAGCCTATCCCAGGAGACCCAGGGCACAAGGTGGACTGGGAACCCTGGACAGGGTGATCATTGAGAGTATGTGATCAATGTATTTGAATGTGTTTATGGTTACAAAGGATGATGTTACAAGAACCTTTGTTGATGTCAGAGTGACATGAGTTAATGTCTGTTGACACTCAAAGGTCAAAAGTATGTGGACAACCAAGTATTGAACATTCCATTCTAAATTCATGCGCATTAATACTGAGTTATTCTTGTTCCCCTCCTTTTCATATGTTCTTTCCTTTAAGCATCAATTTTTTAAATTATCCTTTCTTCAGGGTCACAGGGAACCTGGAGCCTATCCCAGGAAGCATTGGGCACAAGGCGAGGTACACCCTGGACAAAGTGCCAATCCATCGCCAGGCAGCTTACAGTATGTTGTATTTATTATTTATTTATTTTAAGCTGATTACCATCCATCCATCATTCCATCTTCTACCGCTTACTCCTTTATCAGGGTTACGGGGAACCTGGAGCCTATCCCAGGAAGCATTGGGCACAAGGCAAGGTACACCCTGGACAAAGTGCCAATCCATCCCCAGGCAGCTTACAGTATGTTGTATTTATTTATTTATTAATTTTAAGCTGATTACCATCCATCCATCATTCCATCTTCTACCGCTTACTCCTTTATCAGGGTCACGGGGAACCTGGAGCCTATCCCAGGAAGCATTGGGCACAAGGCGGGGTACACCCTGGACAGGGTGCCAATCCATCGCCAGGCAGCTTACAGTATGTTGTATTTATTTATTTATTGATTTATTTAAAGCTGATTACCTTTTACCAATTTTACCAATTATATTTTTGTGGATTCTGCAGATATTTACTGAGTCAGGCTGGTGTTCATATAGCAACGGTTTCTTTCTGAGATAATCTTTTTTCACATTTTATAAGCTTTGCACTTCATGTATCTGCTGTATTAAATTGTCAAACTAAATAAGTAGCAAACTATATTGCTCTAACATTGCACAGCTTGGAAACACAGGGTAAATCTAAGTGCAGTGTTTATTAGCCTGAGCACAAACACAAATTCAAGAACATTAAGGCAAAGGCAAGAACAGGATCAAGCAGAATAATGTAGAGAATTCAAAAAAATCATTAAATTACTGAGTGGAAAGGAGGTAAAAACATTATGAAAATATCCAACAAGAAAAGCAAGGCAATAATCAGGAGGTGAGTTAAGCAATGATTGTGTGTAAACACCGGATAATTCAATTTTATTTGTATAGCACTTAACAATGAACAATGAACAATGTCACAAAGCAGCTTTAAAGTAATATTTAAATTCTGGATATACATTTTAAATGTATACATTTATCCCTATCTGATTGTAATCGGACTGAAAGGTCAACTCTGCCCTGCTTTATTCAGTAAGGAAGTGTGTATGCTAGCAGAGATCAAGGTGAATACATACCATTTTGGTAAAAACAACTGTTGTTCCTCAAGTTAAATATTGTACTGTGCTACTAGTGTGTACTTATTAAAGGATCTATGCAATAGAATTTGAAACAAATTGTGGGAAGGTTGACCCCTGCAAGATGTCTGATACACAGTTCAACAAATAAATGTGCATAATCACTATTATAATCTTGTTGCGAATACCTTATAAAAAGTCCACAGTTGCATATAGTTCTTAAACAAATAATCCCCATTTCAAATCCTACCACCAATTTCTCCTGGAGATCAAAATATACACAGTGACAGTGCACAAAACAACATCACAGAGCATGATAACTGTGTTAATCTAATTTACCTTTCAGAATTATACTGGGACTTCAAAGCAGCAAAGGTTTTAACTGCATCGTCTGTTTCAATTCTCTCTGCCAGTTCATGCTCTGTGGCAAATGTAGCCAGTCCATTAAACCTGTCCTGTTTCATTGTACTGCATAGATAGTTTTTCTTGATCATGGTCAGATTTGGGAAGTCATTTTCTGATAAAGTCACTGGGGTGGGGCAAGCTGCTGACTGAGGCTACTAATCGGAAGGTCATGAGTTCAGATATATTGGGCCTTTGAGCAAGGCTCTTAATTCCTAAACTGCTCAGTTGTAAGTCACTTTGTATAAAATCATGAGCCAAACAAGACTTGTACAATGAGAAAAAAAAAAACCTCATAATGCTATAGCTGCCTTAGATTGGAGAGAGATAGAGAGAGAGAGAGTGAGAGAGAGAGAGAGAACTGGCACAGCTTCCTTCTCCTTGACTTGCTGAAAGGTACAACCTAAAAATATTCCTATTATCTGGTAGTTGGGGAACATAGTTTTCGACAGCTCAAGAATTGCTGAAAGAAACACACATTTGCTTTGAATCCATTACATGGTTGGCATCTCTACAAATTTGTCTTACATAGTTGCCTTCCACATTGTAGAGAGCTTTACCCATTGTACAGAGATTTCAGTTGCACTGAACAGCACACTCTCAAAATTACTATCAGTCTGGGAGTCTAGGTAAAGTTGTCTCATCATGAACTACCACTGGTGTGTGGTAAAAATCTCCTTTTTAAACTTCCTACCATGCTATGATGGAACACATATGGACAGCTTTTGATTTTAGCTGCAAATCCTCTCACTTTGCATTCATTTCAATTTGATAAATGTTTTTCTGTGAGGCAGAGATTTCACTGTAAAGTCACATTCACCCATACACTGAAATGAAAGCAGATGGAAAAAAGTTGTAAACTTCACATAATCGTGCCACATGACCATCTACCCATTACCGTAAGAAGTTCTTGATCGTCCAAAACAGGTGTTTGATTTTGGTTGGAGATGAAACCTGCAGGATGGTCAAGGAACCTCAAGAAAGAGGGACGGTGACCACTGCTTTACATGATCTACTATAGCACAGTTTACATTCTTCTTCTTCTTCTTCTTCTTCTTCTTCTTCTTCTTCTTCTTCTTCTTTTTCTTCTTGTATATACACTACATATAGTGTATAGTTTAGTGTATAATCTATTGTCTGCATTGGCTTTCACGGTCTCTCAATGTTATTTATCTTCTTGTCTGACCTCTCATATCCATAATCAGTCACCAGCTAATTAAGTTTCTTGTTAAGGACCTCATTCAAGATGGTTTAGAGACTGCTAACTCTTGGAAATGTTTGCTGATCTCCACATTATTTTGGTTTGCCTATACTGGAACTCTAAAGGTTTTATGTTGAACACTAAACCAGATTGTTTTCCTTTCAAAGAGGGTTCCAGACCTATTTAGAACAAGATTGACTATCCAAATCACCCTTCTGATGCCACATTCATCCATGGCTGGGAGCCAAGGGAGCGAAACTGTCCACGTTCTCTGGATGGCAGGGATGGCAGACTCTCTCTCAGCTGAATATCACAGCCAACTTCAGGTGTCAGATCATGCATGTAGAAGAGGGAAGATAGCATTTTACTCTGAGTATGTTATGCTGCCTTGTGATGCAGCATGAGCAGAAGTTTGAAAAGAGGTAATTGGCTGTCTTCATGCGACTAAGAATAATGTATGTCTTCACGATCCCCAGTTGGCAGCTGTTGTATGATAGAGGGGAGCTGGCTGGTGGAGACTGACAGATGAACAAATTGGGAAGAAAATGGGGAGAAAAGTAAAAATCAAATCATTTTTATGTTGCCACATTGGGATACTGATAACTCATGTGACTTAGTTATTTACTAATGTTTTAAAATGTCACCAAAGAATTAAAAACTAAAATATTGAAGTTTTATATGTCATATAAATTTGTTAACTTAATCACACGTTCTGTCATAGTACATCAAGCAGGATCATACACAGGCTAGTAGATTTTTTAAAAAATGATTAAACAAATAAAAGTCATTAAATTCAAACCAACTATTTTCAGAACATCAAATAAAATAAAAAAATGCTTATGTATGTAATCACTTGAGAGCTACTGTACAACAATCATAAAAAGCTACTTTCTGTACATTTGTAGACTGACGTTGGCTGAGAGGTTATCACCCGTTTTTTCTTTTTTTTAAGATGAGAGGCTTCAGAGAACATGTCATTTCCAGTAAGGGAACATAGTGAGCATTGACGCTCCCTGGTTTTTGCAGTTCATTGTGGGATTTTTATGGAGCGAATGTTCCAGTGCACTGTAAGTATTTTGCAATTGAGACCGCCCTTAAAAGGGCTGCCTCCCTGATCAGTGCCTTGACTACTGAACTAGGGAGTTGGTTGAAATTTATGCTCTGATCAGACACATCTATCTGTACTAACATTGAATGCTAGGCTTTTCATGACCATCAAACACTGCAACATCTACTGCCAGTGCACAACAACTTTTCCCATAGATTTTTCACCCCCATAGTGGTTTGAGAGGTTGACCTTATACCAAGTTATTTCGGTTTATGAGAATATTCTATATTCTTGTCATGAGCGATAAGGAAACCTGACATATCTTTCCTATATTTGATGTTGCCTCTTGTCAGGGCTTATTTTTTTCTCACTTCCACATCCTTGCTTACTGAATAAACAAACGATGGCCTTTTCAGTCTCTAACATTTGCAAACGTCTGACTGCAATAATACACAGAAAAGCTTTTGTATTTGCTGTACCTAAGAAAAGCAAATATGGTATTTTCTCTATTATACTTTCTTGAAGTCATTGGGTAGTTGTTGATGGACAGGTTGCAGGTAAGTACATCCATTATATATTTATCCATGGCTTGGGAGTCTGATCGAGATTGTGTGCAGTCTCACAGAGGCATCGTGTCAGGCTGTAAATCCATGCTGCAATCCCAGGGTGAATGAAGGGTAGACAATTGGAATTGATTTTCTTAAACACGTTTGTGACATTATGGTTTTCAGTCGAAATTCTTCCTGCATGCCATCTCTATCGTTTCTAACTAGACAGACTGTTACATTTTGTTACTAAACACAATCAAGAGCAACCTACTAACCTAAGACATCACTTGACTGGCACTGCAACTGAGTAATGAAGACATTTGCCTGCACTGTAATTTTTTCTTGGAGTTCACACCCCGAAAAAAATGTGATGCGTAACCTTTATTTATTTATTTATTTATTTATTTATTTATTTATTTATTATTAAGTGACTTTGAATAGTTGCATAAGTTGGTCATTGATAGGTATTGCTGTGAAGTGGTACAAAAATGTGGACTGGAGTGTGCAGATAATTGATCAGACCTTTATCTATAAAAATTTCCTGCCAATTTGGAGGAGTTTTTTAGAGAAGTACATGTGAACACCACATGACACTTTCACCCTGTTAGGTGTTGAGGAAAAAAAATATAGCACTATAGCAATATTACTGTTATTTTCTCAGGGAGGTGACACTGGGAAGGTTATTCTGAAGTGCCTACAGACAGAGCCAAAGTTCTACACCCTCGTATACAGTATCTATATATTATAGCCTAGAGCGCACCCCAATTGTATTGATATACAATATCAGCTTGAACTCTTTACTTGTGTACTGTATTCAAACAGCTCTTGAAGGGATTGAAACTTGTCTGGGCTGTGTCTCTTCGAGACCTGAAAGGATTATCAATGTGAACAAGTAGACTAATTATTATTCGGTACATTGGATTATTTTGGATTAGTGTATAAAGGTGAACACTTGAAAAAACACTGTAACAAGGGTATAATTGGCTCCAGCAAGTGTATGTTTACTGCTGATTTATATCCCTGCTTTAAATGTATCCCTAGTGCTTTTACCATCGGAAAGATGTCTAAATAATTGTGAGAGATGTTCGTAGAAGTTTATTTACCATGTACACATTTACATTTACCATGTACACTATTTTCAGGTGGTCCATTAAACCTATCTTTTCATACCATATCAATTATTTCCTTGCTTGTATTCACATCCTCTTAGGTTGGTACTTGTGGGAAGACAGGCAGGTTCAACAGAGCTAGAATGGAGTCACCAGGAACAGGACTAACATGTGTTTGAAGCACTTTTGCAGATAAATAAAAATCGCTATGATGCTAAAACTGCTTCTCGATGGACCAATCCGAAGTTCACAACCATCCATTCAGTCCACAAACACATTACCAGCATGACAGAACACTTTATTTTAATCAAGACACAGAAATATATAACCATGCCACTGTAAGACAGCAGACAGGGTCAGCTGTAGTTACAACACAGCTCATTAAAATGTGACATGAGACAGTGGGTCAGTGGATAAACGACCTATGTCTTTTTTTCTGGTTATCCACGAGTGTCACTACCATACAAACACTTTTCTGTGAAGCTACAGGTTGTGCAATTATGATATCCTTGTATATAAGTTAGTGCACATGAAGTATGTTTCAATAAATGTCTATGACATTTACATTTCATGCAGGTGCAATTGAAAAAGTGAGATATCATAATCATTGCATTACTTGTGAATTTCACACACATCAATAAATAAACCTTTATCTGATGTGAACTGCCTTTAACTCTGCTGGCTCTTCTTGTATCATGGCGAAGCTTCAATGCATGGACACACAGAGTACAACCCACATGCAGAGTTTACTGGGAAGACACAAAAACACAGACAAAGGTCAAAAACAACGTAATCCAAAGATACTGGTATGATACTGAGTAGTCAAAACATCAGGCTAAGGGCAAGGCAATAGTACGACTTCCTACATTGTGATCTTAATTATACTTATGAGCAACGTGTGTGTGTGTGTGTGTGTGTGTGTGTGTGTGTGTGTGTGTGTGTGTGTGCGTGTGCGTGTATTTCATGTGTGTATTTTCATTAGAGTAGGCTTACCTAAGGTCATACAACATGTTTTTTTTCAGAACATGAAAGATTCCTTGGTACAATATTATTACTCAGAGGCTTTTATTTTTACAATCAGTGCAAACAATGTTAGAACAAATTAAAATTATTTTCAGACAATAACATCCCCATAGTGCGATGATAAAGGGTTTTGTCATTTTCCTGCTAAACATTTTATGATGCATTAATGACATTCTCAACACTCACAGCAGTTATTTGATCTACACGGTAGCATCACTGTAGGGGGATTTAGCCATTTGATCCCACTTATATTGATGGTAGGAGGTGATGAACAAATTGTGATCATTTAGTTTGATATTATGAGTGGGATGAGATCTGTAATAGAGTAGGTGTTGTGTGTGTCATTATCCGAGCGGTGAGTGCTGACTGACCAGAACATCCATGAAAGTTCATTATCGGGCCAGCTCTGACTAAATTGTGTGATTAAACAATATCTTATTCTTCAAATTTACGTCCATATTTCAGTGTAACATAACAGGGACACTTCTTCTGTAATGCAAAATTATTATATATACAATGCTGGAAAAGTCTTTGTGTATTGTCAAACATGTCCATTTTCAAACATGTCCAAATGGATATGTCCATATCCATTTTCCATACAGTTTATACTACACAGGGTCACTGGGGAGCCTTGAGCATATCCCAGGGAAAGCAGGGACCAACCCTCTGGATGGGGTGTCAACCCATTGCACGCCACAATCTCACACTCATTCACACACTACGGACAATTTAGAGATGCCACTCAGGCTATGATGAAATTCCCAAAACATGGGGACAACATACAGAGGCAGGATTCAAACCCCCAACCCAAGGTTCAAGGCAAATTTGCTAACCACTTAGTCACCATGCCCTCCTATTAGAATATAATATTAAGTTAAATCTGTCGACTAGCCACACAGGAATTAGAGCCCTGTTTATATTATATTTGATTTGGAGGTGTGTAAGTGAAACTTCTCTATGCCACTACCGGCCAGAACCTTTCCAAATTGCTATGACCTTAAATGCCTCATTACACTGGCTCATCAGTTACACCCACCATTAAACATGGCTTGTGTTGTTCTGGCACAAACAGCAAATGCTGTATTAATGCTTTTGTTCAAATTCACATCAACATGCTTGCCTAAATTACACCTCACAGTGGTCTGGAGGGATAACACAATGCTTTTACTTTGCATGTATTTACTCTCCCACAGCTGAACACTGTATTCCGCTCTTTCGCCATTAGCACTGGTATGATGGTCTGCCCATGGGGTGCAATTATAGGTGCATCATTAAGTTAAAATGTTTTCATTTCTCATTGAAAAATATTACAATGTCAGCAGTGCCTTGTTAGTGACAGACTCGAAACCTGTTGTCCTCCTGATTCCTTTAAGAACATTTTGGCTAAACTGTCTTTAGGCCCTGTAAGCTGTCAATAAAATAGATTATCTAGTTGATATTCTATAACCTAAAAGAAGTAGTTAAGCCTATGATTATACTGATAGACAGAGTATGTGCAAAGGGCATTTTACTGACATTGGGAAGCTTTGTACTAATTATAGCACTGCATTATAGAGAAGTTCCAGGTTTGCGGTCATATTAAAGAATTAAATTGTCTCTGCTGGTGGCCTACTTTTCCACCACTGGTTTTTCCCCAATGTGGTGTATTCCATCTACTGTCATAATCTAAATACAGAATTAATACTGGCTTATACTTGTCTGTTGAAACCTATTTGCATATTTGCATCACAACACAGAGAAAATGTTAATGGATAAGAATAGCATGCAGGCACACTGATGGGCTGACGTACATAACTCCACATGGTGCATTAACAAGCCTTTAGGGGAATGCTGATCGCTTGATGCAAGGTGTGTCCAGTTGTGTACAATGAGACGTTATGTTTTCTGCCAGTTTTCTGTCAGTTTCATAAAGGGTTTCACAGTAATGTTGACAATGGCAGTGTACCACAACAGAACAGCCCATCATGAGTTCAGTTTTCCCAAATATGCCATAACGTGATGGAACAACACATATGTTTCACACTGTGACACACCTGACTTTTCTACAGTAAAAAAAAGAAGACAAAAGCTGATGTAAGGTGAAATAACAGCAATCACAATGAAATTGATAAATGAATGATATCTTCTTTTTGTGGTAGTCTAATGCATAAGAGCATTACACCATTGTCGTCATTAGCTGTGAGCACCTGAGGAAGCTAAGTCTTTGGTTTGCAGTGTTATTTCTTCAGTCTGCTGTGATCAGTTTGAACACTCACCTCACACCCACTGCCTCTCATTCATATAGCCTCAGCTCTCTTATGCACTCAGCTATCTGCTTCCTGCACAGATTAAAGCAGATCCATTCATACAGGGGCAAGTCTTGCTGTTTGATAAAGCTAATACATGCTAATACAGCAATGATCATAAATCTGAACTGTGGCTTTGGTCTTTTGGATACTTATATATAAGAAATGTTTTATTTATATTTCAGTATTTATTTTTTTAAAAACCCGAAAAAATCTTTCAAGAATACATTATGCATCTGTATGAAGACTCACTTTCAACTATACATTATATAAAGCTGCTGAATATAGGATATGTGGATGCCAGAGTTTGAAGCCATCTCTTATTGAAAGTTACTTGCGGAAGAACTTTTAGTAATTTGGGTTGAGCTGTCCCAAACCATATGCTATGTGCTAAGGCCTCAATTTACTAAAGTTTTATGTGTGTTAAAAAGGTGAAAACGTGATGACACTAGCAAAAAAACAAAGCAAAACAACAATAAACAAAACAAAACAAAAAGCTGATGTTTAAACTTTGGATGATTTTGTAAGAGAATTAACAAAATAGCACTTTTTGTATGTTTGGCTTAATAAATATGCAGTTTAGGGCATTTCTATCTGAAAGTGTGAAATACAGAGAAACGCAAATAGATTAATTTTGCACCCTCAATGAGATTTACCACCACTTGGAAATCACTTCAGGAACAATGTTTGTGTGTGCGAATTAGTATGGATTTATTAATCAGAAATATACTCAAGTTTAAGGTTACTCTCCAGTGACTGCTATTGAAATCCAAATTTGCCACAACTATCAACAATATGCACACTCAATTTAAACATTCTTTCTTCTCCTCGACTTTGTCATTTGTGCAATTGTTCTTTGCCACCTGTAACACCGCTACTAACTGCACATGAAACATTTACCTCTTTACTTTTTATCTTAGTAAAATCAAAGCCTAAGTAAAAATGAAGCATTTGCTAAAATAACTCCCAGTCCCTTCTCTAAGAGAGTAAATATGCAGCTGTCCTTTTCAGGGAGCCAAATACAGAGGACACTGTGAAATACTTGTCTTTTGTGAATACATAATAGCATGCATGATGATGAGATGCAGTGCATAGAAAGTAGTGCTGTAGTAAACTCTAAGGAAATCTATTCTTGAGCAGAGGAGACTTTTAAATGCACTACACTCCACACATTAGCCCTGAGGCACTGGACAGAGGAGTGTCAAATTCTTTCTCCCGATTGCTATCTTCTGTCTTCTTCTCCTGGCCATCTCCTCCACATGACTGCATCCTTCACTTGCAATAAATATAATGGCTGCTACTGGCTATGTATATTTTTTTCCCCCTGCATAAGAAAACAAATGCTGTTCTTATCCACAACAATGTTAGCATAAATGTCTGCGATGTGCTACAGTCACTCTATCCACCCATTCATTGTAATGCTTCATTCATTCTTCTATTTATACAGGGACAACAAGCGTTCATTTACAGTGCAGCTCCAAACAGATAATCTAACATACATTCACTTTAATAGTGATAGAGATAATAGTAATACCAGTTCGCCTGCTCATTCACGCAATTATCCAATCGGCCAATTATTTGGCAGCCTCAAGGTTTGATGTGCTGTGCATGCTGAGATGCTTTTCTGCTCGCCAGGGTTATAAAAAAGTGGCTATTTGAGTTACTGTAGGCTTCTGTCTCATGACTGGCTAAATCAGTCTGGTCAGTCTCCCCTGTTCTGTCTCATCAACAGTGTGGTTCAGCTCACAAAGCCCCTGCTCACTGAATGTCCCCATCCCCCGCACAATCTTTGTAGTCTCTGGAGACTGTTGTGCATGAAAATCCACAAAGATTATCACTTAAACCAGCCTGAGATAACATTTTTTCCATTTTCATTTTAATGTTTGATGTGAACTGAAGCTCTTGATCTGTATCTGTGAGATTTTGTGCATTGTGCTGCTGCCACTTGATTGGTCAATTGAATAACTGCATGAAAGTGTAGGTGTACAGGTGTTCCTAACAATGTTGACAGCTCCAAGGTTCTGGGCTCAACCTTGAGCTCTGGTTATACAGTTCTCTGTATGAAGTTTTACATGTTCTGGGTTACTTCAGGGTCTCCAGTTACCCGCCACTGTCTACACTAAATTACACCTTCCAATTACACTGTGTGTGTGTGTGTGTGTGTGTGTGTGTGTGTGTGTGTGTGTATGGACTGATTCCTTCTAGATTTTCCCAGAATAGATGGATTCTAGATGGATAGTCTGGATCCACATCAATCTTAATCAGGTTGATCAGGATAAAGAGATGATTAGTGAACAAATAAAACAATAAAACTTTCATGTATACATTGTAAAAAAAAAATATGAAAAAGGAATGAAAAATCAAAGCTAAAAACTGACCTATAAAAATCTAAAATATTTCCAAATTGCAGATTGATTAAAAGCCATTCAAAAACTTGGGCAGATGAAAGCAATGCTTTAGGGACCAAGCCATATATTTAAAGTCATAGAAACATTCAAATCTTTAAAGCAATTGGAGAGAAGATAAAAGAAACTGACAACACCCAGACGTGCAGAAGCCATTAGCGAGGCACAACACCAACAGCAAGTATTCAAACACAATAAGAACATAACTTTTTTTCCCCCAGAAACGCCTGTAATGTCTCAAAGATTTTCAACACCAAACCCTATAGCTAATATGAGGACACTAAATAACCATGTTCTGCTCAGCTCTAAAGCTCATCATTAATGTCATGTGTATAAAATGTAGTTGCAGGGGCCTGTTCTCAAACAGAATCATTTGCATACATATTCTTTAACCAAACCTGGCCATGAGGCATAGACTAACCTCAGCAGGTCATGAAAATGTCAGTTTAGGTCTGATTTCACTGCATTCAGCATGCAGACTGATAGTGCTGCATAAACTATGCCTGTAATTATGTGCTTACATAAGACACTGCAATGTTTTTTTCTCCCAGCTACAGTAGGAGCAGGTCAGCAGTAGAGATAAAGCGTGACTGCATGAATGTTATCACATTCATATGCTTCTCTATTAGCAGGGCTCATGAGAGTTGCCAGCTAACACGTTTCATAAAGAATGAATGGTCACGATTTGTCAAAAATGGCCTCTCCAGAAGAGAGAGTGTGAGTGATGGGAGCAGTGAGACTCTCTCTAGCTGAAGGCTGCTGGTGAACACAGCACACATAGGTTTCCTGTGCTATTTACAGTGTACTGGGACAAGCCAATTGAATCTCTGTGCCACAGTATGTAGGTTAAACTGTGATTAAGTGAGCTTGAAAACAGAGAGGCCTCATACTGTGGACATATGTGTTTGTGTCGTACAAAAATATATAACAAGTGAGGCCAGCAGGAATTGTATTCCTTTTCTTTAAAGGGAAGAATAATTTACTGTAGTCCTTGCAGAGCATCTTACAGTGTCATTTCAAACAGCTTTGAGAAGAGCTTTTAGGAGACATGAAGTGATGTAATCATTAATTTTCTTTTCTATTTAGTGTATCTTTAAATAAAAGAAATATCCCACCAGTTTATAGAGTATAGTTAGTTCAGAGAGTGGAGTCTGACTACACACAATAAATGTTTATTTCATTTTGTTCCAAAAAATGTTTGACTTTGTCAAAAATATTTTACATCAATTGCAGACCAGTGTAAACATCACACATAAATCCTTTCAGAAATGTTCATATCATATTCTTTTATTCTGCAGTCTAAGCTTCTATATAAGGTTAAACTCTATTGTGTAGAACATTTATTTCTGTGCTTTCTCGTCTATACATGACTATATCATGTAAACGTCTGTAATGGTTTTCAGAATAATAAAACTTGCCTTGCCACTATATTCTACTATATTTTGTAATGTTTGTGGTTAACAAAAGCCATCCAGATATGTTAATGTGAGTGTACTGCAAGAGACAGCCAGGGTTTTTTTTTTTGCACCTGGTGTAAAATAGCTTTAATTCTACTACTAGAACGGAAAGCTATAACGTGTCATTTAAATATGTTAAAAACAAAGACATGTGGTAGACACAATGTCTTTTTCTCCAATTTTTTTTTAGTATATGTGCTGCCGTAGCAATATCTGCTGAAATGATCAAAATGCAAGTCCGTTGTACTACAGTGCCTTGCGAAAGTATTCGGCCCCCTTGAACTGTTCGACCTTTTGCCACATTCCAGGCCTCAAACATAAAGATATAAAACTGTAATTTTTTGTGAAGAATCAACAACAGGTGGGACACAATCATGAAGTGGAACGAAATTTATTGGATATTTCAAATTTTTTCAACAAATAAAAAACTGAAAAATTGGGTGAGCAAAATTATTCAGTTTTTTATTTGTTGAAAAAGTTTGAAATATCCAATAAATTTCGTTCCACTTCATGATTGTGTCCCACCTGTTGTTGATTCTTCACAAAAAATTACAGTTTTATATCTTTAAGTTTGAGGCCTGAAATGTGGCAAAAGGTCGAACAGTTCAAGGGGGCCGAATACTTTCGCAAGGCACTGCATATGCAGCCATTTCCTTTGACTGCATTTCAGTACAGTTTAAAATAGCCCAATGACTGTGAACTGTGTGGGAAAATAAAAGCGCATTGCTACATTGCTGACACTGTATTTGCACACATTGGAGTACCTGTGTTGTCAGCCACTCATACTCCTCATGGGGCCTCTTCTTAAAAAAGCTTTCAATACTCATCCACTCATCAAGTAAATATTCGCTGCATTAGTAGTGTAACCACAACTAGGCATTCTTTCGAAATTTGAGAAAACAAATTCTAGTCAGGACAGATTTGCTTGTTATGTGTAATAACGACTGTAACTAACATTATGCAAGTGTGATATTAAAAGATGGTGCATGAAAGTTGGTGCTTGAAAATATAATTTTTTAAATTTCTTCATGAATATAACCTAAAACATCAGATTTTCACCCAAGTCCTAAAAGTAGCTACAGATAATCCAATTAAACAAATGAGACAATAATATTGTGCATGGTCATTTAATTATTGAGGAATATTACATATCTGTTAGTGGCAGAAGTATGTGAACCTTTGCTCTCAGTATTCGGTGTGACCCTCTTGTGCAGCAATAACTCCGACTAAATATTTCTGGTAACTGTTGATCAGTCCTGCACATCGGCTTGGAGGAATTTTAGCCCGTTCCTCAGTACAGAACAACTTCAACTCTGGGATGTTGGTGGATTTCCTCACATGAACTGCTTGCTTCAGGTCCTTCCACAATATTTCTATTGGATTAAGGTCAAGACATTGACTTGGCCATTCCAAAACATTAACTTTATTCTCCTTTAACCATTTTTGGTAGAATGACTTGTGTGCTTAGGGTCATTGTCTTGCTGCATGACCCTATTTCTCTTCAGTTCACAGTTCAGATACTGTCAGAGATTCAGTTCATGGACAGATGTCCTGACATTTTCCTAGAATTTTCTGGTATAATTCAGAATTCGTTGTTCCATCAATGATGACAAGTCGTCCTGGGCCAGATACAGCAAAACAGGGTCAAACCATGATACTACCACCACTATGTTTTACAGATGGGATAAGGTTCAGTGTTTTCCTTTCTCAAAACCCAACGTTTCTCATTTAAACATCCACAAAACTTTTTTCCATTGGTCTTCTGGCTTGTCCATATGATTTTTATCAAACTGCAGACTGGCAGCAATGTTATTTTATGGAGAGCAACCCTGCCATGCACACCATTGTTTTGTTCAGTGTTCTCCTGAAGTTGGACTCATGAACATTAACATTAACATGTAAGAGAGGCCTTTAGTTGCTTAGAAGTTACCCTGAGTTCTTTTGTGACCTACGGACTTTTAGACATCTTGCTCTTGGAGTGAACTTTGTTGGTCTAGCACTCCTGGAGAGAGTAACAATGTTCTTGAATTTCCTCCATTCGTAAAAATCTGTCTGACTGTGGATTGGTGGAGTCCAAAATCTTTTGAGAGGGTTTTGTAACCTTTTCCATTCTGATGTGTATCAGAAACTCTTTTCCTGAGGTCCTCAGAAATCTCCTTTGTGCCATGATACACTTCCACACACACGTGTTGTGAAGATCAGACTTTGATAGATCCCCGTTCTTTAAATAAAACAGGAAGCTCACTCAGACCTGATTGTCATCCCATCGAATGAAAACACCAGGCTCTAGTTTCACCCTCATATGCTTTTTACCACTCACAGATATGTAATAAATAAATGACCAAGTAAAATATCTCATTTTGTCTCATTTGTTTAATTGGGTTCTCTTTGTCTATTCTTAGGACAGAAAGTCTGGTGATGTTTTAGGTCATATTTATGCAGATATATAGAAAACTCTCAATGGGTTCAACTTTCAAGCAGCACTATAACTTTTCTGACTGTCTTGGTACATATGTGGAACCATCCCTTTTACCTGTCACACACAAAATAAATGGAGGGGGTAGGAATACAAAAATTGGTCAAATTGAAGTGCAGTTTCAAATTCTTTATTCAAGACAAAATTAATTTTTGTCTTAATTTCACTTGAAAGAATGAAAGTACAAGAAAGACTCAAAAATGAGAGAGGTCTGTACATTGTCACTCATTGAATTTGATTGTTGCAAGTCAGCTTTCACTAAGGAACCAAGGAATACAGGACATGTGGTCATGTATTTTTATGTTTAAGGGAGAATACTTGAATAATAATGATAATGATAATGAGTCTTTATTGGTCACCTATAGAGTAGAGCACAGTGAAATTGTTTTCTTTGCATACCACAGCCTGTCAGGAATCTGGGGTCAGAGTGCAGGGAATGACAAGATTTTCTTTTTGTATTTACCCTGTACTCATATGTCTGCATACAAACTGCTGTGAAATGTAGAAAGTTACAACTGAATTCACCAAGAGATCTTTCCACTTTCAGTTCTTCTTGTTACATCTGAGCTTAGATTTGCTAGAATTTTAATCAACTGCTTAAAGCTGTCTTTAATCAACATTTTAAAATACAGTGAGCAGAAAGTAAAGTTTTTTCTTAAATAAAGAATGGTGAAGTAGTTAACATACTTAAGTACAGTAATAAAATAATTGTACTTATGTTACGGTTGAGTACACAGCTCTATCCATGAAAATAGAGCTACACAAGACAAACATTTCAGCCCCTTTATTTGATCATTTTTATACATAATGTAATTGAATTATTTTAATTAATACTATAATTGCATTATTTGTTCTAATTATTAATTATCCTGTGCATTTTTTATAATTAAAGGTAAAAATATGAGAACACTGACTAAAGCTGCCATGCGTTCACTATGGTAGTATAATAGTATTCACTATGTGACCATTATACTGGATTTTTACCACTAAACAGCCATTGTCATAGTTTTGGACTTTAACTCAGGGCCATTTTATAATATGTACTGTACATGATAAGATAATGAGGCAGGGAAGAGGAAACCATATAATAGTAATAGCGGCCTAATTATCTCATGTGATCTGAATGCTAATATCAGTGTGGAATGACTTGGGCCACAGTTCTTAATAAATATAGCAGCCATGTAAACTGGCATAAGGCCTCTTCAAAACAATATCATCTCCATCACTTTCCCTCAGTTAATCATTATATAGAGGAGTATATCACATTTGGCAGAGTCAAAAGTAAGCCTGTGAAAAAGCTCTTTCAAAGCATTCAGTGTTGCAAGGCAGTTGATTGGATGGGATTGTAAACTTCATAAATTTCATTTCATTTTATATGGTGCACATTTTATATATAGTGCACAATAGTCAGCATTTGACCTTTTGTTTTCAGTGTTATTGTACAGTGCATGGCCTTGGTAAGTAACCACGTTACCAATGTTGCAGATCACATTTCCTACACAAAGCAAGCACTGCAGGACCATCTACTCCATCTGCACCATCAGACTGAGAAACAGCATTTCATTAAAGGCCATCACCTTAATTAATTAAACCGACCCACTGGAACTGCATCTGCTGTAACTGACTGAAACCTTTAATTACACCAACTCGCTGCACTGATAAACACCAGCAACTATAAGCTAAAGCTTTAAACATGATGGTACATCAATTCTCAATACTGCTCTTGTCATATGACATTGACTGTTGTTATTATTTAGTATTAGTTTTAGTATTAGAATTGTGAGCATTAATACCATTCTGCTGCATTCTGCTACCTCCCTATGATAGTACCACATACAATATCTGTAACATCACTACAGTGTTTATAATGCAATTATAGTATTTGAAATGTCACTACACTATTTGTAACATCATTACAATGTTTGTAAAAGTCACTACAGTTTTTGTAATGACAAAACATCACTACAATGTTTGAAATAGTATTTGTAACATCATTACAGTATTTGTAATACCACTACAGTATTTGTAACATCACTATAATGTTTGAAATAGTATTTGTACTTCCACTTCAGTATTTGTAATATCACTACAGTATTTGTAATACCATTGCAGTATTTGTACCTCCACTACAGTATTTGTAAAAACATTACAGTATTTGTACCTCCACTACAGTATTTGTACTTCCACTACAGTATTTTTAATACCACTACAGTATTTGTAATACCATTGCAGTATTTGTACCTCCACTACAGTATTTGTAAAACCATTACAGTATTTGTACCTCCACTACAGTATTTGTAATACCACTACAGTATTTGTACCTCCACTACAGTATTTGTAATATCACTACAGTATTTGTAATACCATTGCAGTATTTGTACCTCCACTACAGCATTTGTAATACAATTACAGTATTTGTACCTCCACTACAGTATTTGTAATACCATTACAGTATTTGTACCTCCACTACAGTATTTGTAATACCATTACAGCATTTGTACCTGACTATAGTATTTGTAATACTATTACAGTATTTGTACCTCCACTACAGTATTTGTAATACCATTACAGTATTTGTACCTCCACTACAGTATTTGTAATACCATTACAGCATTTGTACCTGACTACAGTATTTGTAATACCACTACAGTATTTGTAACATCACTATAATGTTTGAAATAGTATTTGTACCTCCACTACAGTATTTGTAATATCACTACAGTATTTGTAATACCACTACAGTATTTGTAACATCACTATAATGTTTGAAATAGTATTTGTACCTCTACTACAGTATTTGTAATATCACTACAGTATTTGTAATACCACTACAGTATTTGTAATACCATTACAGTATTTGTACCTCCACTACAGTATTTGTAAAACCATTACAGTATTTGTACCTCCACTACAGTATTTGTAATACCATTGCAGTATTTGTAATACCATTACAGTATTTGTAACATCACTACAACATTTGAAACAGAACATGTACCTCACTACAGTATTTCTACATCCACTACAGTGTTTTTAATGACACAACAGTATTTGTAACATTAACACTATTTAAAATGTCATTACAGTAATTGTAACATCATTATTATAATATTACAATAATTATAATAATATATAATATTTTACAGTCAATACAGTAGTATACTATTATGTACAGTATTCTATTATTATCACATACACATTCTCCTGGTTCATATGGCAATACAGGATGGAACCCTGGTTTGATTGTGGTCTTACAATGACAGTGTTATTATATTCTTTTCTATTCTGTTCTATTCTTTCATGGATTTGAGCATAGGCATGACCTGTTCCAACTCCAGTAATGTTTTAAGTAACAGTTCACCTAGTTTTGACAATCTGTACTTTGTGTTGTGACTCTTTTCTTGTGCTAAAAACAAATTTGCTTCAATTAAACTCTAAACTTAAGTCAGAAATTCAGTCCCATTACTGTTAAAAGAATAAAGCATCATTACCAGGTAAGAGCATGTTCAGCAGCAGGGGGTCACAAGAGACTTGAGGAAAAAGAGCTGTGTACTGCACTAAGCTTTAATGTTCAGTCTGCTGTGCATTAAGCAGATGGATCAGAGCTCTGTGTGGTACCATTAAGACCCCTCTGCTGACTGCCGGAGCTTGTCTACATCATCCAATTCACTGAGATGCAAGTGTTTGGATTATGTCTGTGCAGCAGACTTTTCCCTTATTACGGATTAACTGAGCTCAGCTTGTGGTGCTCAAGAACAGGTAAATGATCACTGATGTGACGAGGGACCACTGTGTGTTCATGTGTGTGGTGCGAGTGATAAAGTGCTACTATGGGCACGCAGAAAACCACATAAGGGTGAGAATAACTATTGGTCTGATCCTTGAGCTGTAGGGTCAATAGGAAAATCAATTTAATCTCCAGAGGGTTTGAATAAAAGCAGGACATTTTCTTATCCAAGCAGCAAAGCCTCTATGAGGGCTGCAGCTTGACATTTATGTATCCATTAGTACTTGGTCTTTCCCTTTCCCCCCTGTGTCTGGCTAAAACCAGGGACACATCATCTATTTTTAGATTAATCTTGAAGCGAGACCCAACACAAATGAGGTCCTTGAGGGCTTGCTACTGCAGATAAGAGAAACACAGCTGCAGTAACAAGACTTGGGGAGTAACATCTAACGTCGTTATGTAATCAGGATGCAAAAATCTGGTAACTGTAATCCGTTACAGTTATGTCAATAAACAAAGTAGTCAGATTACAGGTACATTTTGACCAAATGGAATGATGAATGAAATGGAGTCTGGTTAGCAGGAGGATTGAAAAGCTAGTGGCGGCTCTCGGCTGAGTCTCCAAGCAGATGTGATGGCTGGAGGCTTTCCGCTGCCACTGTCCCTCCATTTGATGTTCTGTTCTTCGGTTCTGAGCCGAGCTTTCTTTGGTGTCATAGGATTTTAACCCGTTCTGGCTAGTCCAACCCCAGAACATTTACTCCAATCAAACATTGTGTTTGTCCAGGGTTTAAGCCATATTCTCTGCCCATGACAGAAACAGTCCATTTTCTCTGCAGATGGGTGGTTCCACACTTTTCATGGTGTGTGAATCAAACTTTGTTCCAAAATATTAGCATATACATATAACAACATTCTACCTAAATTTCCTTACTCTTATCCTTCAGGAAATCACTTAACGAACACTCACATACCACATACAACATATGTTGGCTTTTGTTAACACACTACTAATAGTCCACCACAACAATCATACTAGTTCTACTATACTAATACATGCTAAATAAATGAAACAATTAATGGCAACTTAATGGTTATAAGTATGGTAGTTCCAGAAGAAGACCCAGCAGAAAATAGGTGATTGCAGTTGTTTTAAAGATGCATTAAATTTCTCGGTCATTGCCTCTATAGGTATATAGAGGGCTCTGATTGTGGAATGTGTGAACATGGAGGCTTTGTGTAGACCCTTTACTGAGACCCCCCTTTCCCGTTGCTTAGGTCCTCAGATTTACTGTTGAAGGACCTTGGATTTAATCTGTTGGGTAAGTCATCAGTCTTCGTGTTTTGTTTACTTTAGCATTAAAAAAGTATACAGATACAGAAATTAGGTCAGAAAAAGGTGTTCTCAGAGTCTGTGTCTTTTATGATGTTAAATGAAAGTAGAATCTCTCTGCTGTGGTCCTTGATAGGGTTTCTTTCTCAACCTGCTTGTGGTATCCTGGTGGGGGGGGGGGAGCTTTTGTTGTAACTTCCTGGCAAGATGGCCTCTTTTACAAAGACTGAAAAGCAGAAAGTATGCTTCATTTCTTACAAGTATGTATACAAGTATGCTAGGAACAGTGTACAGTACACATGATGCAAATTTTGTCATCAGCAGAGTACATGCGTACAGTATATGCATACTGATTTTCCTAACCATGAGCAGTACTTTGTATGCGCAGGTCGCATATGCGCATTTAATTCTTTTGCACTATTTAGTTGTTCCACAAGGTGACATTAGTGACCCAGGGCTATTGATTCTCAAGGTAGTTGAAGAAAAAATGGAATAAAAGTACCTTCATTTGTTTAATTCTAGCCCTAGATTCTAATTCTAGAGATCGCCCAAGCGTTGTGATTTTTCTTCCTTGTCGTCCTTCACACCAAAAGACATGCTTTACTGCTCTGTACTGACTCTTGTAGGCCAGGAGGGATAATGCAAGTTGTTGTAATGGGCATGCGTCGACCGCCTGTGTATGTGTACATGTCAAATGGTGGCTTAGTGGTTAGCATGTTCACCTCACACCTCCAGGGACCGGGGCTCGAGTCCTGCCGGGGCCATGTGGGTACTCCGGTTTCCTCCCCCAGTCAGAAGATATGCATGGTAGGCTGATTGATGTGTCTAAAAAGTGTCCGTAGTGTGCGAGTGTGTATGTGAATATGTATTGTGCCATGCGATGGACTGGCACCCTGTTCAGGGTGCACCCCGCCTTGTGCCCGATGCTTCCTGGGATAGGCTCCAGGTTCCCCATGACCCTGAAAAAGGAGTAAGCGGTAGAAGATGGATGGATGGAGGATATGCATATGAATGTGTGCTTACGCTAGCGTATGTGTTACAGGCCTCAAGCAGGAGTAACTCTGTCTGAGAAAGGAAGCATCGTGCAGCCCTACTAGCACTCACAAAAATTAACACTTCCCCTTGTGGCATATTCAAGTAATTGCACCCTCAACAATACTACGCAAAACCATTGCAAAAATAAATTCAAATTGTTCTTCTTATACAGGTCAATGCACAAAACAACTCAACAATTGTGAGAATACATTTGTAGGTGTCAAATACGCATAAAAATTGAAGCATACCAGCATACTCAATGATGTTTGTTTATCCACAACCCAGACTAGTTGACAGAGTCTTTGACTTATGGTTTGATTGAGCTGAGGATTGTAGGTGTGGGTCCCATAAGTGGAATGTTGTTCGTTGTTTTATTTTGTGGGTCATAAATGCTGCTTGTGCATTGAGATCCTACAATGTTACATCTAGTATTTCTACTGATGGACATCCATGGCCATGTTATGGGTGTAAAATATTCATACAGCAAAGGCCATATTTGTATGTAACCAATGTAAATCAAAAAACACTGCCAAATGCAACATTTTAAGCATCAATTTAAGGACACACATGAAGGTGGGGAGCCAATTACCTTTTGCTGCTGTTGTTGTTGTTGTTTAATTAGCTGGTGAAGAAGGTGATCAGCCATGACAGCATTAGCTGTTGAGTATTTTCTGTTGAATCCATTTGATAAAGCAGTGAATTATCAAAAATGGCTGTTTCGACGGAGCATGACAGCTGAACTGTAACAAGAATAATGCATTGAGTCCTTTCAGTATCACTTGCACTTTTTGCTCTTGTGCTTGCTCACCTCACAACTTCAATCTCCCCGATTTGATCCTGTACTCAGGTTCCTCTCTGTATAGAGTTTCATGTGTTCTCCTCATACCTTCATGGGTTTACTCTGGTTCTCCAGTTTCCTCTAAAAAACAATGCGGTAGGTACATTGGCTACACTAAATTAGTCCTACATGTAAATGAGTGTGTGAGCATGTGTGCATAGTGCCTTGCAATGGACTGGTCTCTGATCTTCGGTTTATTCCTGCCTCATACTCAGGATAGGTGTTCCCAGGATAGGCTATGGATCCACCACAACCCTGACAAGGTTAAAGCAGTCCATGTAGAAGAATGAATAATCTTTTTCTTCTTATTAAGAGTGGTTTGCAATAAGAATGAAGCAAAGGCTATTTGTTATGACATTCCCTGTACAAAGCAGGTAATTATATATATATA
>JAFFST010047558.1:92701-107809 GCA_022414735.1 Noturus placidus
GATCCCCAAGACTTTTGGGACAACATTCTGTGGACCGATGAGACAAAAGTGGAACTCTTTGGAAGGTGTGTGTCCAAGTATATCTGGCGTAGATGAATATATTTATGGCGTAGATAAATATATATATATATATATATATACAGTGGTGTGAAAAAGTGTTTGCCCCCTTCCTCATTTCCTGTTCCTTTGCATGTTTGTCACACTTAAGTGTTTCGGAACATCAAACCAATTTAAACAATAGTCAAGGACAACACAAGTAAACACAAAATGCAATTTGTAAATGAAGGTGTTTATTATTAAAGGATACAAAAAATCCAAACCATCATGGCCCTGTGTGAAAAACCCTTATACCACAGTACTCCTGAATTCTCTAATTTGATTTCATTAGGAGGTTTTTATTAATGTTCTTGAAGAACAGCTCTCATAGTAGTCCCAGCTGTAATTCACATGATAGTTTTATTTGAATGTGCTTGTTCTACTATGGTATTGTTTCTGTAGTAATAACTCATACACAGGGACTTGTATGATGGACGTTACACATAATCTAAGCCTAACAACACATGAATTTTTAAAAGGTGATGCTTCTTGTTATCCATCCATCCGTCCATCTTCTACCGCTTACTCCTTTTCAGGGTCACGGGGAACCTAGAGCCTATCCAGGGAGCATCGGGCACAAGAAGAGGGTGCTAGTAAATCCCAGGGCACAATCACATACACACTCACACGCCAATTCATACACTACAGACACTTTAGACATGCCAATCAGCCTACCATGCATGTCTTTGGACTAGGGGAGTACCCGGAGGAAACCCTAGCAGCATGGGGAGAACATGCAAACTTTGCACACACATGGTCCTGGCGGGACTTGAACCCCGGACACTGGAGGTGTGAGGCAAACGTGTTATGGTAAAGTTATCTGTAAGGAGGCAGTAATTTATGGACATTTATGGAAGGGGTCTCTGGTGTCAGCTTATTATAAGGTTTAGTCATTTTTCTGCAACTGGAGAGTCTACCAGTTTCTCTCTGACAAGGTGTGTATATTTTATTCAATTTAGGAAAGAGAAAAAAGATGTTGTTTAGGGACTGTCTGATGGATGTAATTAAGTCACAAGATTAAATGTAATTATAAACAGTTAAAAGTACATTAGAGATAGTAATCACTGTCAAATAATAATCAGGAAGCACAACCCAGGAAGCACACTGACTGACGTAAAACTGAGCTGGCAATACCTTGGGTTGGAAAGCCAGCTTCGGCTTCATCGTTTGTGGATTCATCGAGAGAGCATGTAACTCGCCAACCCTCCTGGTCGATGTTATTGCCACAAGGAAAGAAGCCTTCATAGAAAGACTCTGCTTTCTCAATTGGCTCATAGGGTGCTGAACACAAACTGTCTAACACCACACTCAAATCCCACTGGGTATACACCATCTGTGCTGGTGGCTTAAGACACATAGCTCCTTTAAGAAAAGCCACCAATTTTCACCAATCGACACCTGGCCCAGAGGATCCTGGTGGGCTGACAGAGCTGCCGTGAACACCTTAAGAGTAACTGGGGAATACCCCATGTTCAATACGTACAGAAATTCCAACACCATGTTAATGGGGTAGTCAACTGGGCTAAGAGCTTGATCTGTACACCTTGAAACAAACAGTTTCCATTTACTGGCAAAAGTGCGACATGTTGAAGGGGCGCTAGCACTCATGACAGTGTTCCTCACCTCTACTGAACATTGGGAGAGCGTCCTCTCAATACTAAGGGAACCTGTGATGCTTCTCCTGTACATGCCTCAGGACAGACCAGAGGAGTGGAATAGGGTGAAAGGCATAGAGAAGGAGGTCTGGCCATTCGTGGGCCAGGGCATCCTGGTCAAGCGAACCTTGTTCCTGTGCTAAGATTCACAGTGGGCAGTTTTCTGTTGTCTTGCTGGCAAAGAGGTCCATGGCTGCTGTTCTGTAAGTCCTCCAGATTGCCTGGACAACCTCCCTGTCCAGACATCATTCCCCTGGCTTTGGCCCCACATGGGAAAGTGACCCTGCCACACTGTTGCAACGGCAAGGGATGTGTGCTGCTTTGACTGACAGGAAGTGTTTGTCTGCCCGTAACAGAAGCAGTCGTGTCAGACACAAACTGGGTAGAGACCTTAAACTTCCCTGGTGATCGGTTAAAAACATTACTATGGTGTTGTCTGTCCTTATCAGAATGTCTCTCACTGAGAGTTCCCACCTGAAATGTCTCAGGGTGAAAAGTACTGACCACAACTCCAGAAGGTTGATGTGAGATGCACATAGCTGTCGGGTCCAACTGCCCTGTATGCCTCGGTGTTGGCAAAGTCCTCCCCACCCCTTATGTAAAGCATCCATGGTTACTACTTCTGTGAGTGCTGGATGTGGCCCTATTGGTACGCCTCTTTGTAGAAACCTGTCCCTCCTCCAGAGTCTCAGAGAGGTGGCACAGCTGGTTGTAACTCGAACCAGAGTGCACCGATTATGCACCGGTGACAAACAACTGGCTATCAACCAGCATTGTAATGGGTGAAGATGCCAAAGCCCTAGTTGAATGACTGATGAGGCTGCCATGAGAAGGCATGCCAGCCATAGGATGCCGATAAAGGGCAGCATGCAATGAACCTGGAACCTTGCTAAGGTTCTCTGCAAGACCTGCCTTCTGCCCTCTGTGAGGGTGGCCTTCATTGACCTGGAGTCCAAGTGCATAGCCAGGAAGCACACTGACTGGTGTGGTGTGAGACAGCTCTTCTGAAGGTTTACCTTCAGACCCAAGGAAGCAACATAATGTAACATCCACTGTGTGTTGTTGGCAGCTTGCTGAGGTGATCTCATGCACAACAGTCAATTGTCCAAATACAGCAGAATCAGCCTGTCTTCCACTAAAGAGATTCCAGTGCCATCTTTATGCACTGTGTGAAGACCCGGGGAGAAAGAGAGAGGCCAAATGGTAGGACTCTGGATTGATATATCTTGTTCTGAAATGTGAACTGAAGGAACCTTCTGTGGTGTAGGGCAATGAGAATATGGAAATATGCCTAGTGAGCCTCCTAGAACTCCTGTTTCAGGGCTTTGTCTGGAGATACCACCAAGGAAGAAATACATGGCTCTACAGGAGGCATGTTACCGAGCCCTTTATCCTGGCCTTATGCTTTTGCTGCCAGTGTGTGTGCTATGCGATCTGACCTGGATAATGGGGCTGAGCGAAATGGAGAGTAGACCACTTTGGTAAAATAAGGTTTGACTAGGTATCTGGAAGGTATCTGGAAGTCCTCTGGCTATACAACAGGAGGAAATGGTTCCAAATTCAACCTAGCTAGGGTCGTCTTGATTGTATCCTGCAGAGAAAACACTACTGACGACCCAACACAATGAAAACTTGAACCCTCATCACTACGGGAGTGTGACAATGGTGTCTCCAACAAGGGGGTAAAATTGTCCTGCCCCTCAGTAATCAATGAGTCTGAGGCTGCTAGAGATAACTTGTCCAGTTCCTCCCTGGAAAAATCAGCTGCCAGTTTGCATCTCTGCAATAAAGAGGCAGATACGGATTCCCTCATTCCTTCATTCACATTTTGACTGGCAGGAGGAAAGACATTGCCAACAAAGCCTGAATGACCTGCACATTGTTGGACAGTTCAGCCACTTAGTTGGATAGTATCATAGAGGAAGTAATTTTTTTTCTTTCGAGGCCGTACAGCCTTACTATCTGAATGCTTTTTACCAATTTGAACCTTGGTTCTGGCTGGTGCAGGAGAATTCTGAAATTCAGGGTCAAATTTTGCCACCCTTTGTTGCCTAACTTCCAAAGGCATCAAATTACACTCAATGCCTGGACAGGCAGGCATTGCATATGCCTATCCATAAGATAAGACCATAGGACCTGAGCATGTGGAGCATAAGGCAGCCATATCTACCTACACAAATAAAAGGATAAATGCAAGAGGGGAAAAACACCTGATTACTAATACTACTTATTACTATTACTATCTATCCATTTTCCATTCTCCTTAACGTACACAGGGTTGTGGGGGAGCCTGGAGCCTATCCCAGGTGGGGGAGACCCTGGACAGGGTGCCAACCCATCACATGGCACAATCACACACATTCCCAGACACTAAGTACAATTTTGAAATGAATCAGCCTACAACAAATGTCTGTGGACTAGGGGAGGAAACTCCTGAAGCACAAGGAGAACCTGCAATCTCCGCGCACACAGGGTGGAAGCAGGATTTGAACCCCCAATCATGGAGGTGCAACACAAGCATGCAAAGCACTAGCCACCATGCCCCCATCACTACTACTACTACTAATAATAATAATAATAACAATAGGAAAAAGAATGAACAGAATATTCCATAAACATAAACAGTGTAGTATTACAGTGTTACAGCTGAATTTTAAAATCACATATAAGCCAGGTACTTCGATGTTAGTCCAAATCTGTTCTATGGCCTTTGGCAAATTGTCTTATCAAATAACAAATTATCAAAAACATCCTCATTAAGCATGTCAGTACTGCACAAGAGATGATTAATTTGTTATGGCAGTTTATTTGTCTTATAAGACCCAGGACACAGATAAAACAGAAACAATCATGTATTTCAAGTTCAAATTAATGTTCTCTGTATTTGCAATACATATCACATAGCAATAATATATCAGGCCAAGGCAATTTACACTAAACACTGTGTGAATTTGTGTCAATGCTTGACTTGTAATAATGAAATCATAACTATCAAAATAATGGAAACATCCTGAAATCATATTGAACATCTTGAAATCAATCATCGTCGGTACAATTTGATCAAAAACACAAAAGCAGATTTGTCAGTTCATCATCTGTAGAATATGCCAGGTCTCCGTTTAGTGCTAAAATGGTTCACAATATAAACTGCTCTGTGGTAGCCTAGGAAACTGGTGACAAATCAAGCACAGGCAGCATGGCTCAGTCCCAAATGGCTCACTGCTCCCTATAGGCTACAAATGCTGTACACTGGGTGTAAAATAATGGCTTCTGCACCCTGTGCAGTGCACTATACCTCCACATGGAGCTATTTGAGATTCAGTTAATGGTGCAGGATGAGTCTAGCCAGGCTGATGTTAAATAGGCTGTAATGCCTAAGCAAATTCCCAAACACAAGGGAATGAAAAAAGGATACTGCTCTAATTACAACAGGTTTATTAGGGAATAAGGTGATAATGGCTTAATCTACAGTAGATGAGTTACGCCACTACCACTGATCTACAATGGTGTGGAAAACATTAACATCGTCAAACTCAACTGAGCAATTTTTATTTTGCATATTTATTTAATTGGTTTTTAGTAAATATCAATGAGGGTTATATAGTAGTGTGTCCAAACCAGTTTTAGAGGGGGATAGGGTCACATAATTAAGCATCAGGGACCATTATTTAATAGTAAAATATAATATCACATTAGTAATATGACAAGGTTACAAAACATTTCCAACTACTTATCATTATAAATTGTTTGAATGTATATGGCTATGTATATATATATATATATATATATATATATATATATATATATATATATATATATATATATATATGATCATATATTTGTCTTATAATTGACTGAGATTGGACTGGTCAATTAATCACACATAGATTTAACATCCAGAATCTTTACTTTACTTCGGAAAGAATACAATATACATTGTTTTCTAAGGTGTTGTCAATGCTGTTAGTCTAGCTAACTCTTTATTGAACAAATTTAGTTTAATAGATAAGTTGGTTATAAATAGTGTAAATGACAATAAATGTTACTATGTATTTAACATTGGTAGAATGGATTTAGATGAAAGCAGACCATGGAACAGGTGAACATTTAGGATTGGCAATTAATTTAACCCAGTTGAATAATCTTGGATGGGGAAAAACAGTTTAATGAATATTATATTAAAAACAAGTGAACACTTATATACACAAGAAAGTAAAATCTCTAGATAAGTAAATTATACAAACAATTAAATCAAATAAATCAATCAATAAATGAATCAATTTGAAATAAAATGTGTTAAAATTAAGTAACATATTTGAAACAAATGAATTGTACATACTGTATAGAAGTATTGGTCTAGGACTTACCTTCTGTTAACCTAACACTTATTCTAGATACTATCTAGCTAGTTACAAACCTTTTCAATTTCAATTACTTCAAAAGCTGAAACAAGAAAGTGGGAAAATTGACTAAATCAAATTAATTAGTATGAATTTGATTTCACTAATTTTAATTAGTTACCTTATTTACATAATTTAATTACATAAATTGCAGTTTCTATTCTTTTCACAACAAAAGAGGGCTGTTTTCGCAGTGATAGTCAAGTGTACTTTTTTGTAAATCTATTTTAAATATCATGGGGCCTCCTGGCGATTTGGGGGCTCTAAGTGAACGCTTATACTGCTTTTAGCAAGAAAACGGCCATGACAAAAACAGTTGCATCTCACAATAACTGATTCTACAGATTGATACAGATAAGTGCTACACAAAATCAAATGAGATCAACAAATAAATAAAAAAAGATACACAAATATTTTGGCAGGTAAAATTGCGCTACTTTTACACTGTTGCAGCAGGCTTTTTTGATTGTCCTCTAATTCTCTTATGTTTATATTGTATTTTAAGAATTAAAGGTCAAAATAAAAACATTGTTAGCAGTGTGTAATGGATAAAATAGACCTTTTTTGTAATAGTACTTATCTGTATGCATACATTGATGTTTAATGAGGTTGCTTTTGTATTATTATACAAATGATGTACATGACCAACTTTTTAGAAAAGGGGTGAGATTTGCTGAACCTAAGAAACCTTTTCTTAAATTAAGCACATGGAGAGGCATACAGTAGATGAAAAGGCTTTCTTCAATACCTGACTTTTGCTGAGTGGCAGTGATAAAAGTGGAGGTAGACTATACAGAAGATGGTAATCACAAAGCAAAGAGCAGGTTGTCAAAAAGCCTCCCACATGAACAGGTAAGCAGAGAAGAAAGCCTGCTGAAATCATAAATATCACATGATGACTGTAACACAAGCTAAACTTGATCTGTAATAGGCTCAATTTCATTTCATATGCACACTGAAAGACCACCTTAAGCTTAGAAACTCAAAATAGGATACAATTGCTGAAAGGTTCTTACAACATATTTATAAACATTCACCCAATATAAATTTTAACCCTTCAGGGTTCTTCACTTGTTCCTTGCTGTAGAAACCTACACCAGAGAGAGAATCCCTGTTAGGAAAGGTTCTAAGAAGAACCTTTAAGAAGGTCAACCTAAAAACCCTTTTTTTAAGAGAGTGTATTCATACTTACTTCTTACTCACTTAGAAAATGTAGAACCCTTAAGTGTTCTTCAATTGGCCCTCAAACAGTGTTTCCCTATCTGAAAGGACTTTAAGTAGACCCTTTAAAGAAGGACAACTGAAAAACCCTCATATTTTTTAAACCCTTATCATTTTTAAGCATTCTTTGGAACCATAGAGCAGAGTATTTCACTATCAGAAAGAGTTTTAAGTTGAACCTATGGGTTCCTCAGTTGTCCCACCATAAAGGTTCTAAAGATTCCTAGTTGAAAGGGTCTTACAGAAGTAAAACCTTTATGGAAGGATAACAACGAACCCTTAGGGGTTCCAAATTTTCTAAGAGTGTATTTAACCCATAATTATCCAATGATCCCTTAAAAACCCTTGAAGAACCTTGCAATCTAATATATTATTTTCATTGTTGGGACAACTTCAAGGTAATATGTAGAACCCTACAACAGACTGTAGGGTTTCAAATAGTATTGCATTAAAAAGCTAAGCATCCTGAACTTTCCAATGAGCCCTTGAGGAGCCTTTTTTAAAGAGTCTACACAGTCATAGCATCACCTACTTCAGCTAGCATATTAGTCATATTAGTAAACAAAAAAAAAGTTCCATACCCTGCTCTGACAGTGGAACACATAATATATATTAACCAATTGCTGTTGTATCGTACACCATCTTGAAAAAAACAGTCTTGACTTTAAGGTACAAGTTCCCAGCCTGATTCCTGCAGTACCCCCTGTCCTACACAGATTAGTGTTGTCCTGGCTCCCAACACACCTGATCCAATTAATCAGCTAATTAACAGCACCTCCTGAGTTTTACTGGATGTGTTAGGACAAGGAAAACACTAAAAGGTGAGCTCTCCACTACCAGGGATCTAAATGTCTTACATACTATTCTGATCTTTAGCTAAAGAAGGAACAACACAAATGTGTGCTCTGCTTAGCTAAATATTTCAGGCAGGGAAATGTTTGCAGTGCGTCCCATGGGCTAGGCTTCTCATGCCAGCTCCTCTAGCACTTTAGCACATTAACTGCAAAATGAGGGCTGCCGCTTATGACTTACAGCGCAGCTTGCAATTTGCAGCAACGTACAATCCCTGCTTCTCCATTCAATTTTCATGTGACCTGAATATTCCTTTTCATTTCTGCTAACTGCCTGACTTCACTTGCCTCCATTTCTTTCACAGTTCATAGATAGGGTTTCACAGTTCAATCTGCATACTATATATATATATATATATATATATATATATATATATATATATATATATATGGAGAGATGGTTGGTGCTAACAGTGTGTGAGGAGATGATGTCAAGTACAGTACACACATTTATTTCTCAGCACCAGTAGGCCGAAACTATCATCGGACAAAACCTGGAGATGTTTGAGTCAGTGAGGAGTAGGAGGTCACTGAACAAACTGCTCTCTATCATGGACAAATAAATCTCACCCCCTTCATGACACACTACAAAGACAGCAGAGCTTATTTTCCAAAAGCTACGCTGCCATAATGAACGATTTAGGAAATCATTCATACTTTCACCATAACACTGTACAACAGCTCATCTCTGTGTGATAGGTGACACTACTGCACAACCATCTGTGCACACTATTTATCTCATACATATGGTGCATATATTATTCACTGCCATTCATTGCCAACCTGATTTTATTGCTCCTTTTTTATTTTATTTATTACTACTATTACTCTTTTTGATGTTGTACATATCTTTATTTTATATTCACTGGGTTTTTTTTTATTTTCTTTTTTTATTCCATGCAATTTTATTGTTTTTCTTTATGTTACTGTAACATAACAATTTCCCTCTTGGGATCAGTAAAGTTTGTCTGTCTGTCTGTCTATCCATCTATCTATCTGACTGATACAGTATGTATCACAAGACTCCAATTCATTACACATACAATGAGCAATCATCATCCCCACATCCTAAAATGTAGTCAGATACAATACATATTGGAGTACTACAATCACATTCAAAATAAAATAGTTGCAAATCTTAATGTAACTTACAAAACAAACATAATTACAGGTGCATCCCAAAAAAATGTAATACTGTGGAAAAGTTCCTTTTTTCCCATAATTTAATTCAAAAGGTAGAAGTTTCATATATTCTAGATTCATTACACATAAAGTGAAATATTTCAAGCCTTTTTTTTATTATTTTAATCTTGATGATTACGGCTTACAGCTTATGGAAAACAAAAATCCAGTACCTCAATATATTAGAATAAAGACTTTATAATACAGAAATGTTGACCTTCTGAAAAGTAGGGTAATTTATGCACTCAATACTTGATCGGGTCTCCTTTTGCATGAATTACTGTATCAATGCGGCATAGCATGGAGGCAATCAGCCTGTAGCACTGCTGAGGTGTTTGTTATGGAAGCCAAGGTTGCTTTGATAGCAGTCTTCAACTCGTCTGTATTGTGGGGTCTGGTGTCTCAGAGATTCTCTATTGGCTTCAGGTCAGATGAGTTGGCTGGCCAATCAAGCACAGTAATACCATGGTCAGCAAACCAGTTACTAGTAGTTTTGGCACTGTGGGCAAAAGGAAATCAGTATCTCCATAAATCTTGTCAGCAGATGGAAGCATGAAGTGCTCTAAAACCTCCTGGTAGATGCTGCATTGACTCTACTCTTGAGAAAACACAGTGGATCAAAACAAGCAGATGACATGGCACCCCAACTCATCACTGACTGTGGAAACTTCACACTGGACTTGAAGCAACTTGGGTTTGGATTCTGTGCTGCTCCACTCTTCCTCCAGACTCTGGAACTCTGATTTCCAAATTAAATGCACAATTTACTTTCATCTGAAAAGAGGAATTTGGACCACTGAGCAATGGTCCAGTTGTTTTTCTCCTTAGCCCAGGTAAGATGCTTCTGACATTATGTCTGGTTCAGGAGTGCCTTGACACTAGGAATGTGAAACTGCGACATTTCTGTATTATAAATTCTTTGTTCTAATATTTTGAGATACAACATTTTTTTTATTTCCATGAGCTGTAAGCTGTAATCATCAAGATTAAAACAAACAAAAAAAAAAGCTTGAAATATTTCACTTCATGTGTAATGAATCTAGAATATATGAAAGTTCCACATTTTTAATTAAATTACGGAAAAAAATTACTTTTCCATGATATTCTAATTTATTTTACAAGCTCTTATGCATGATACATAGCAAGAGTCCAAAAGCTATAAACAACACAGCAATAATCCCTCTTAAACACACAAAAAGCATATTACAAATCCACAGTCTTATGGGCTTATCTTTTTTTAATCAAGGGATAATAGGAAAAGGGTTCCCCATAGATGGTTTGACTGTATTGATGCTGTCCATATTCTGGTAGGGAGGTAAACAAAAAGAAGAGGCATACAATCTCAATTCACAAACTATGACTATTCCCCTTTACTATCAAATGTTATTTTTTAAGTGAACAAGCTACAATAGTGTACAGTTTAACAAATTTATTATTAAGAAATAATAAATAAAAAATGCAAGACATTCACTATAATAAAATTAATGAAAACACCAAACTTCTGTCATATTGCTTAGGTAATCTTTGCTCAGTGAGCTGGAGCTGCTGGTTCTCCTTCTAATTAATCAGGAGCAGCCACTCCTAACAGTTGCTTGAAGACCAAGATCAATTGATTAATCAGTAATCAGTTGCTGCAGAACAAAAAATCTATGGGGTGGAGTCGGACCTGATCCAGCTCCTCCTCCCTGGGCAGGCAAAAGTCCAAGGGGTGCACACAATTCAGTGTGATTCAGGCTAGAAAGGTGTGTTAAGTATATTGTTTTGTGTTGAATAATTGTGTGAGTTAGGGTTAGGGGTTAGGTTCAGGATTAGGCATATAGGATGAGTTACAGTATGCTAACATGTACTGTGACATACTGAAGCAGAGCATGATCAGTATGCAGTATTCCAGCATGATAACGACCCCAAACACACCTCCAAAATGACCACTGCCTTGCTAAAGAAGCTGAGGGTGAAGGTGATGCACTGGTCAAGCACGTCTCCAGACCTAAACCCTATTGAGCATCTGTGGGACATCCTCAAACAGAAGGTGGAGGAGCACAAACTTTCTAACATCCACCAGCTCTGTGATGTCATCATGGAGGAGTGTAAGAGGACTCCAGTGGCAACCTGTGAAGCTCTGGTGAACTCCATGCCCAAGAGGGTTAATGCAGTGCTGGAAAATAATGGTGGCCACACAAAATATTGACACATTGGGCTCAATTTGGACATTTTCACTTAGGGTTGTGCTCACTTTTGTTGCCAGCGGTTTAGACATTAATGTCTGTGTGTTGAGTTATTTTGAGGGAACAGTAAATTTACACTGTTACACAAGCTGTACACTCACCACTTTACATTGTAGCAAAGTGTTATTTCTTCAGAGTTGTCACATGAAAAAATATAAACAAATATTTAGAAAAATGTGAGGGGTGTACTCACTTTTGTGAGATACTGTACATCAGGTCCAGTTCCACCCCTTGGACTTTGGTTCTGCAGCAAGGACTTTCTCGATTAAACAAGTGGAATCAGGTTTAACAAACCAGAACCTCAACAGCAAATCAGAAAGCACAGCTCAGAAAGGGTAAGTCTTTATTGAACATGCTCATTGCTGATTGGACACAGTGTATGACAATCACATGCACTTTATAAGCCAGTTATCTAGTTAACCTAGTGACTACCCCTGAAAAATTCAGCACAATAAAATTATCAATAAATTAATTTAGGCTCATATTTCCTCTTACTGTAAGCATAGGATGTTCAATAAGGGCCTGCTGTTTCTGTTATGAGTTAATATGGTGTGTTTCTGAAGTTGCTGTTGTGTTTTTGTTTCTGTTGTTGTGTTTTTTGATTGACTGCTACATTTTTGGTTTGTTCATATGCTTTGCACGTATGTGCCGCCACTGTGGCATGTGATTGGTTGGAATAAAAAACCTGCTGCTACAGATAAGACTGGACACCCCTGTTATGGGGGCTTTCTCTGAGCTAGTGCTGATATTTAGGACATTTCATGCTAAATATGCAGACACCCAGTTGCAGGGAATGAACATGATGAGTATTCATGTGATGACTAGTCCCCCTAAAGCAGTGAAGGAGACAAAAAGTGGACAGAGTTCAAAGGACAGTTGGTAGTCCAGTCTGTCTAACCAGGGGGCTGCATGTCTAATTTAGTGTGGAAGTGGACGTTGGGGAAGAGAGCTGCAGTGCATTGAGTTTTTATCAAATGTGCACTTAAACAAGGCATTTTACCCCAGGTTGCTCAAGGGGCACAACTGCTGCCATTTAATTTCCTCCTCTTCATGGTGAGATTGAAAAAGAGAGTATGCACTAACTTGGAACTCCTTAAAGCCAAGCAAAAATGATCAGATTCTGGCAACCTACAGCATGTCTTGTACTTATCTTGTCAACAAGCATCAGCACTTAGCATGGATACTATCTTGGTATAATCCATCAGACAGTGCTTGTACAATGTCTAAAAGTTAGTTTCAGTGAAACAGAAAACCTTCAAGCCAACATACAAAACAAAACATTGCTAAATATCCACCTTATAAAACATAAAATGTGTTTATACTGAAATATTTGTGATGTTGTTCTAATTTATTGGTTGGTGCTGAATTTTTGTTATTCCCGTGAGAAGTCAGCAGTAGTGTTGTGCTATCATGACAGCGAGACATTGCTAATACAGTTACAATGGTGTTTAATAGGAAAAAAAATCAGTGATCTCCAAAAAAATAACGGATAATGGTCCGGTTTCACTGTTAGCTCCTAGAAACAAATGAGCAAGAGCTTGGCTTCTCACTCACTGTTAGATGTATTACATGTATGTATTAATGAGAAATCCAGTGTAGAAGTAGTGAAATCAACAAACTTTGGAATCAAAGTTTGGGAATGCAATGCAGCTATATGACACAGTTGTGCTGAGTTATAGTAGAGACTTAACTCGGTTAGTTAGTGGTCTATGAGATGACAAGTATGATGGCATTGACAGTTATTATCATGAAAGCTTGAAGCTTTGGAATAATAATCTGTTTGACCTGTATGAGCAGAGTGTGAGATGAGGAGGTGAGAGAGCTAGACAGCATAAAGGTCTAAAGCACTGCTGTATCAGTCTCTTTAGGTGGAGATGAAGCGAGTGTTCAATCTTAATGGTACCTCTATCAGTAGATAGTCAAATCAGTGGGTAATGAAACCATTAACATTAACCCCCCCCCCCTCCCCCCCCAGCATTTAACCAGATCCTGATACAGCATAGCATAACACACAGTTAAAGAACTGCAGTAATCTGTCACAGAAAAAAGTCTTGTGTCCAAATAGTTTTGAAAGCGTCTGATCATTTGTATTCTGTGACCAGCTAATGAGAAATACAGCAACATTTTGTTGAGGCAGACCTCAAGGGACCGCCGATCATCATCTTGTTTTTTATTGGGCTTTAACTCAAGCATCCCAATCTTCCTTCCTCCACACTCTGGTGTGCATATCATACAGAAAAAGCATATTCAAGCATAATCACACTTTTTTTAAGAGAGCGACAGATTGTCAACAAACACATTGGAAAGCTGTTTATGCACTGCAGGCGCAGCAACACAGCTGGACACGTGTTTTACCATCCCCTTTCTCCTCCTCCCACTGCCTCTCATCACAACATTAGCACTAATATTTCATCACCATTAATGCATCCGACTGTGGATTGATTACAGCTATGGCACATATTGGACCCTGCTGGTGTAGTTAGCATTGATTCTGGTTTGATATAACTGTTTTTACTGCACATATTTAAACAGTGGGTAGAAAAGGTTTCTGCATTACGGTCCACTTTAGGTATCGATCTGCAGCTGTGCTTCAACAATGGCGAGGTGCCCCCTGGCTACCCACAATAACCCCCTGCTGTTTCAGTTCTGCATTGACAACACCGTCCTGCTCCAGAAACATCGATAACTGTTAGCTGCCTCTGTGATATTTCACCTGGGAATGCTGAGGGAAGCATGGACCTTGTGGCCCCAATCCTGCTTTACTGCCGAGGCTAACAATGCAGTAATGAACACTCCCCAAACACACACACACACACACACACAACACCACCACCACCACCACTAGAACCTGCCTGAAGCACCTTCTAATGCACAGACAGAGCAATAACCTGCAAAATGCTGCTATATTGCATTCGCATACCAGAGAGCAGAATACAAAAGAGCACCTAACCACTGAACAAAAGAGAAAGGTCTGACTGTTCAAGCATGACTTCTTTCTCCATCTCAGATGTGTATTAGCCATCACCATTATCAAACAGGAAACCAGAGGGGAAACTTTCGATAAGAAAACTGAATTGAAGAAAACGAGGAAGTTACTTAGGCAAGACTATACGATGCACTTTAAATTATGGTTAAAATTAGTACTCAAACATAACACATGGGCACAAACACAAAAATCATTTCCATCTACATCCACATATTTCTATTCAGATATGTGTAACTTCCTCAAGATCTGCTATTTTGAGTTGTGAGGAACAAGGTAAATTCCATATTTTTGTAAATATGAAACAAAAAATTTCACTTCACACATTAGGAGAATGCACAATTAGGAGCATTTCTAAGCTTGTAAATACAGTGGTCTGCAAAAGTTTGGGCAACCTTGTTTATTTCAATGATTTTCCTTCATAAATCGTTGGTTCTTAGGATTAAAAAAAATCAGTTAAATATATCATATAGGAGACAAACACAGTGATATTTG
>JAFFST010047558.1:120640-134956 GCA_022414735.1 Noturus placidus
TATATATATATATTTGGGGAAATAAGTATATTGGAGGTGTCAACATTTTTTTCAGTAAATATTCACATCAAATTTTCACCAGACATTAGAATTAACTCAAATCATCTGGAAATATAACAAATTCACAACATTAAAGTCCATAAATAAAGTTATGTATAATAAAATGGAATTCAAGTAGTTAAAGCATTAAAGCCAATTCAAATAGTTTTCCACAAAAAAATCACAAAAAGCTCTGCAAGTTGCATCTCACATTTTGACAAAAAGTGCAGCAAAACCAAGCTTTTTTTGGCACAAAAATCTCTGTGTAGTCATGTGCAGACCGTATAATATATAATTAAAAACAATATAATGGAATTCCTAAAACTTTCGGCAAAGGTAAGCTACACCCTACTGCATGTATACAAACATTAATAAATCAGTGAATTTACTCATTCGTGCTTTTGCTCTGTTAAACTGTCAGGCAAAAAGCAAATCAAAGTAAATCTCTTGATGATAAGCTTATGTCTGAACATGCAGAGTTAGGAAAAGTGATCATGATAACCAGAGGGAATTATTTATTTATAATAAACTTTAAAACGATTGACACTGTGAATTAGGAGTAGCATTGACAGGGTTACTACTTCAATCCTGAGCTTACTGTGTTACCAAGATTGGCTCCCGATCCACTACCACAACATGTCCAGGATAAAACAGTTAATGAAGATGAAAGAATAAAAAAAACACCTCTCTTTCTCTCTGAAATGTAATTGACATGTTACTGTATGCATTCAAGCATTAATAAATCAAAACAAATCTGAAGACTTATTCATGGCAGGCTGTCACTGTGCTTGCACATAATTATCTATCAATCTAGTGGAAATGATAGACCACTCTGTAGCATTCATAGAGTTTATTACAGAAAATAAGCATATGCAAGAAGCAATGATCTTTCAAGTATAGTTCACAATATTAAGACCACTAATTGTAAATGCAAAACAGCAGGGGCAACACGACTTTCAGTGCTTAAAAACCTGAAGAATGACTTCAGGGCACATGTTTCAGGGAAAAGTGGAATGAGACCTCCGCAGGAGGAGAGAGTTCAGTCGTGTAATGACGGACGTCAAAGTATAGGAAAGTCCAGATGTCGTCCAGATGTGCTTGAATGCCATGATCTCGGTGTGTCCACTGGAAGGGCGTGTTGACTTTTAACCAGCATACTGTCTCTCCAGTTTGGTGTTGTAACACAATTTCCCTCTTTGATAACTCGGAACCTCGACTCGAGTCGCGTTCTCCTTCCACTACAGTGTCAAGAGTCTTTTTAAACCGCCATACGAGCAGGAAAGAGCGACCAGCAGGCGCGGCGTTTCGGGGGTTCAGGAGGCGAGAAGCGACATTTCCGGACCACAGGCCTGCATGTCGTATCAAAACTGTCCGCTGCGTCTGCGTGAGTACCAGCCGAGGCACGCGCAGAAGCCGACCACCGTGATGGCCATCCCCAAGAGCAGAGCCACAGCGTCCCCGCCGTCATAAGCCTCTACTGGCTGCAGGACAGTCAGAAAGAAGAAACACAGAACCGCAAAAACGCCTGGGAGAGTCAATGAAGACGCCATGTTGTTCGTTGTTGCTGGAAAGTCAGGCGGCGATCACTGCGGGTCACAGGATCTTACTGCATTTCCTCGTTCCGCTTTTCCCCCCTCACCCATTTTCATACAAATCCCGCCTCTCGTGACAGGATTGGCTCGTTATCCCCTATTTGTGCTCCTATTGGTTAGATTTTCTTACTCGTTCAGTAGCAGGCATACGCGAATGACTCAATACGGGTAGGAAAGAGCCTCCTTCCAGTTTCCGCCATGTTTTTTTGTGAAGGAAATGTAAGTTTATTGAGAAGGTTTTATGCGACATTTAAAAGCAGTACTCTGTGGAAAACTTTAATAGTTTTGTGCAGAACCATAAAAGCCCCTCAGAAAAGTCAAATATAGCCTTTTCGACAAGCTAAGAAATATTAAGTATCCACTATAAAAACAAAACAAAACACAAAACTTTTAAATTGCTCTTGTCAAGAGTAATAATAATAATAATTATCAATTTGTATAGCACTTTTTACAATGGTACATTGTCTCAAAGCAGCTTTACAGAAATATCATTTTTACATTTACAAGCGACTTACTAATGAGATCACATTCACACACTAATGGTAGCAGAGCTGCCATGCAAAGGTGCTAGCTTGCCATTGGGGGCAACTTAGGGTTCAGTGTCTTGCCCAAGGACACTTCGGCATGTGGAGTCACCCGGGCCGGGATTCGAACCGCCAACCCCACGGTTGGTGGATTAGTGGACAACCCGCTCTACCAACTGAGCCACAGCCGCCCCAAAGAGTGTAGGCTGTCATACCAGGGGACAGAAGGGTGTAAATATGTGGCAGTAGGAGCAATACAAGCTTTGGCCTTACAATGTTAAGTCTGTTAGTTTTGAACAATTTAATTAAAACTGGATGGATATTTATTGACAAAAGAAATCGATTATTGTCACAAATACAGTACAGTAAAATACTGTTCTTTGCATATATGCCTAGGTTTTCCCCTTCATTCATTCATTCATCCATCCATTCATTCATTAATTCATTCGTTTTCCTTCTGCTTTTCCTGGTGGAGGTCACAGTGGCAAACAGACTGTGAGCCCAGATTTCTCTATTCCCAGCTACAAATTTTGGCTCATCCCGGTGGATCTCCAGACATCCCCAAACTAACTGTGACATATCATCTCTTCAACAGGTCCAGAGTTTGCCCTGGGGTCTCTGTCCAGTGGGATGTGGCACAGGAGCTGGCAACGGGGTATCCTAAACCACTTCAACTGACTCCTCTCGATATATATATATATATATATATATAAAGGCAACCTTCATTTCTGTGTTTATTTATTTTTGTTCCTAATATATGGAGTGTAAATCTGGAGCCCTGTCAGCCATCTCTGTGCGTAAAGGGCAAGGCTGAAAACCACTTCTGAATGCGTATGATCTCCGATCCCTCATACGTCACTGTCTTAAAAACTGTCACAAGTCTGTAATAGATATCCTGACATGGGCTCGGGAATACTTTGGTAAACCTTTGTTAGTCAACACCATTCACCGCTGCATCCACAGATGCAAGTTAAGTCTTTACTATGCAAAACAGAAGCCATACATCAACACTGTCCAGAAGTGCTACCTACTTCACTGGGCTCACTCTCATCTGAGATGGACAGTATCACAGTGGAATCGTGTTTTGTGGTTCGACGAGTCAAAATTTAAAATAGGACAAAACAGTCGTCGTGTTTTCTGGGCCAAAGATGAAAAGGATTATTCAAGTTGTTATTAGCATCAGGTCCAAAAGCCAGCATCTGTCATGGTATGGGGGTGTTTCAGTGCCCATGGCATGGGTAACTTGAACATCTGTGAGGGCATCATTAATGCAGAAAGATATGTACACATTTTCGAGCAACATATGCTGCCATCCAGAGCAGGACAACACCAAACCAGATTCTGCTCAGATTACAAGTGCATGGTTGCATAAGCAGAGATTCCGGGTGCTAGCATGGCCTCCCTGAAGTCTTGACCTGTCTCTGATTGAGAATGTGTGGCACATTTTGAAGTGCAAAATAAGGCAATGAAGGACCCGTACAGTTGATGAATGGCAAATTCCATGTGCTAAACTTAACCAACCGGTGTGTTCAGTCCCCAAATGCTTAATAATTGTTTTTAAAAGAAAAGTTGATGTTAGTAAACACTCGACTGTCCCAACGTTTTTGGAGTGTGCTGCAGTCATCAGATTTGAAATGAGTGTTTATTTAAAAAAAATAAATTGAATTCACAAAGTAAAACATCAAATAATATGTTAATAACGTATTTTCAATATAATCCATCCATCCATCCATCTTCAACCGCTTACTCCTTTTCAGGGCCACGGGGAACCTGGAGCCTATCCAAGGGAGCATCGGGCACAAGGCGGGGTACACCCTGGACAGGGTGCCAGTCCATCGCAGGGCACAATCACATACACACTCACATTCATACACTACGGACACTTTAGACACGCCAATCAGCCTACCATGCATGTCTTTGGACTGGGGGAGGAAACCGGAGTACCCGGAGGAAACCCCCGACACACGGGGAGAACATGCAAACTCTGCACACACATGGCCCTGGCGGGACTCGAACCCTGGACCCTGGAGGTGTGAGGCGAACGTGCTAACCACTAAGCCACCGTGTGCCTGTTTTCAATATAATAGAAGTTGAAATTAATTTTCAAATAACTTTTTGTTTGTTTGTTTTTTGTATTTTCCATACTGTCCCAACATTTTTGGAATTGGGGTTGTATTATATTATATTATATTATATTATATTATATTATATTACAGAGAAAACCACAATGTCTTATTCTGGAGTCCAGATTGCTGAAAGATTTTTTATTGTGTGTATGTGTATATTTAAGGTTCTAAATACAGTAGTAATTGTATTTGGATCTACTTATTTCATTTTCTCGATGATGGACATATAAGTGTGAGACAGTCCAAATGTTGTTTCTCAGAAGCCTTATTATAAGAATGATATAAAAACAGTACATCTTGCAGTGTATTCAGATCAGAATGAGATGTAGAGGGATCTTATTTAGATTATTCACTTCACTGGGCAAATATATGTCCTGCTCAATGAAGTTAAATAGAGCATACCGAACATGCTCCAGACGGGCCATGTTTCACTGGCTGACGTGCCGAGCTACAACTTACCTCTTGCCACAAATTTAATTGGCTTATGGCAGAATAGGGGTCTCTCTGTTGGTGTTCAATGCAGGATTCTGTGATTTAATTAGAGCATACCAGCTAAAGTAAAACACTGACCTTGGTATCTGCCCTGTCCACTGCTGTCCTGCTCATTTACAGCACTCTTTGCACAGCATGCTGGTGCAGGGATTATCAGCGTGTCTAAAATGTGAGCACACTACTAAAGAGCTGATTCTAATGCAGAACACACATCGGAGGAGATTAATGCCACTGTCCTGACCTGCTGGACAGAAGTTCACATTTCTTTATATTCTTTGTTCAGATCGATGCAGGTCATAGAGAAAGGGGTGGAACATGAGGGCTATTGAAATACTCTTTAATATTGATATCTTGATATCTTCATATTTGTACTTAATTTTGCACATTTTCATAGTGTGAATAAACGTATGCTCTTTTTATATGAACTCACAATTCAGACAAATAGTTGTTTTCAAATATTCACCCCCTTGAAATTTTCCACATTTTGTAGCGTTATAATCTTGAAATGAAATGGATTTATTTGGGATTATATGCAGTGAATTTACACAAAACAGCATGTAATATTGAACCAGGGGGAAATATCTTCCCCAGACATTTCCAAGACAAATTTGAGATATCTTCCCTCGTGGATTTGCTCCAAGGTCTCTGCCCAGTGGGACGTGCCTGATATAGCTCTACCGGGAGCCGAACAGGAGTCATCCTTGTATGGTGCCTAAACCACCTCAACTGGCTCTACTACTAATCTGTAAACAGTATTGTACATATATCCATGCATTAAAGATCTTTCACTTCAAATAATTGTTTTCTTTACTGTCAATTGCTGCCTCTGGTGTGTTTGAAAAGGACAAATACACCATGAATAATTATTCACTAAAATAGTTTTTGTAGATAAGAGCAATTAAAGTGAACTACAGACGCTGTTGCCGCCTTTAAACCAAACCCTTAGTACATCCATAAATTCCTGTGAATTCATGTGAAAAGACATGGCAGGCGGATTGTTTTGTCTTTTTTGTATTAATGTTCTTGATGTTATATACCCAACAGAGTGGACAAGAAGGATGCCCCCTTTCATAAATGCTGTCTAGGGATATGAGGACACTCGGCGTGTTTAGACGTGGCTTCAAGGTGGACCTGCAAAGAGTTTTGTGCATTGTTGGCCTGCTGCTACACATAATAATTAACTGCTCAGGCTCTCAGATGCCACTTGTAGCAAACTGATATTGTTTGCTATCATGGCATAACAGTTTCATGCCAGTGAAAGAGAAATCTGTTCACTGTGGAAAAACTGTGATTGCATCATTATTCAATTCATTTATTCTTCTTCCTCCTCCCCTCTCTCACCATTCTTGTTGCAGGTCCCCACCTGGTAAAAGACACACCATTGTCCCACTACCAATCTGGTGCAGTGTCAAATCGTAATGGAATTTATGATCAATGGTTACGAGCCCAAACCACTTTATTTTCTTGTTTTGTTTGTGTTCTGTCTCGTGCTCTTTTTTCTAACAAAGATAAATTGCACAGTAACGGCTGTGCTACTTTTCTGTGACTGCTTTCCCCCTGAGAGGGGAAGAAAGAGCAAGCCAGAGAGAGAGAGAGAGAAACCCTTTGAGCAATATCTGTGTAGTAAAGAACAAAACTATTTCATGGGCCAGTGCTTGCATGGTTATTGCCGGACTTTTTCTCCACCTTGAAATAAAGTAATAAAAACGAGTGTCCGTTATTGACAACAGTATCACCGTGCATCGGCGAAGTAGATGCAGATTGAGAGCAGAGCTTCAGGCACTGAGAGTATGAGATGTGCTAAGTGAAAGTGTAATGGTGCATTGGAAAAATTCATGCAGATTGAGTGCAGAGCTTAAGGCACAAATGCCTGAGTGAAGAACCGATTCTAGTGCTGATAGCGCATCATATCTCCCTTTACCATTTTAAATGACATCATGGTGTGTGAAAAGCACAATCATACATCTCATCTGTATCTCTCCTGGCTGGCATGGTTCTGTAAGACAGCCACACTCCATCATGCTGCCTCTTTATCTGGACATTTAATCTTCTTATGTCCTAAATATTATTTACATTTTTTTTGCTTATTTTCCCCTTATAGAAAAGCAAAAATAGTACACAGGAGATGTAAGAGCACATCCTTGGCGCAAATGGCAATATAGGCAAATCTATAAGCAAAGCAAATATATCATTATTAAGTCTATAGATGTTCTGGAATCAGCGTATTGGCAGATAATTTCACCTGTTTCAATCATTTATTTGTAGAAAGAAGCAAATCTAGCTGCTAATAGAACAAATCTGGGCAGAATGGTGGTGCAGTGGGTAGTGTTGCTGCCTCACAGCTCCAGGATGTTCCAGGTCACCAGTAATCCTGAGCTCTACTTACTTTCTGTATGAAGTTTTGGATTTTCTCTCTGTATAAGTAAATTTTTCCTCATACCTCACAAACATGGACAATTGCAAAGAATGGTGGATTGGCTATGCAAAATGGGTCCTAGATGCAAATGAGTGTTTGAATGTCTGTCCGCATGGTGCCCTGTGATGTATTCTCGCTTCAGGCCAGGGAGTCACTGAGATAGGCTTCAGATCCACCATGGCTCTAACCAAAATAAAGAGGTTATGGAAGATGGATATAACAAGTAATCATAATCTTATAATGATGATGATTAGATAAATTAAACTATATTTAATATATTTTTACCTGATATCATTTTTGAGGAGTAGTATATCTTTTCAGAGTTATTTGATATAATGAATTGGGTTCTTTGCTACAATGGCTACAGTAGACTAGATGGAGGAGGTACTCAGGCAGATGGGTACTCTGAGACAGATGCTGAAAATTCTGTCACTGATGCTTGCTATGTCATGTCATATGTACTGTTTCGAGAAGCCTCTAGTTAACCTTTTCACGTAAAAGCATGCGACTCTCCTCAGTACTCAGTTCTCATCCCCTGTGGCCTGTAAGAGGAAACAAAAAGCCTGCATAAAATCCCCAGTGACTGGCTGCACAGATGTTTGTATCATGTAATCATTTATAAAACAGGGTGGTCATGTAGGGCATATTTACCTTAAACCATTTAAAAATAGCCAATATGTTTTACATAGCCCTCACTTTAATTCTTGTGTTAAACCGAGTCATGGGGCAATATTTCATTATACTGTGACAGAGCTAATGTTTGTATCATGGCTTCTGCCTGATCGCTTGGCTAGAATATTATTTGTGCTTAGAGGAATGGTGCGGGTTAGAGTGAGGGTAACATTTCAATGGTTTCACTGTTTCCATGGCGACTCTGACTTCAGCCTCGCTTCCTATGCTTGCCCTCACTTTGAGTTCACAGCCAAGATGAAAACATGAAGGGAAGAGTCTGTTTGAGACCTATGTTGCGTGACCAATAATCAACCAAGATCCCTGTTACTTTACTCAAAGCCCCTTTTTTTGTTTTTCAGACACAGTGGGCACATTTTAGTGGCTTTCAGAGAGCATCTTATATTCCACAGATTTTTTTGGCATACAAATATATCCTAATTCGAATAAATAAATAAATAAATAAATAAATAGAAATCTCTGCCCTAGGCAGCTCTTAGGCACTGAAGGTTGATGGAAGCTTGGTCATTTTAAATGAGCTAAGCCCACAAATTACACAGAGTACAAATGCATTTTCTGCTAGACATTATCACTCTCTATCAGTACTGCATTAGCGTTGAGATAGATGCTTCCACAGTATGTTCCTAGCATTCCATTTTGTTCTAGTGGTCAGGACTTTCTCTGCTCTCTTGCTCTCTCATGTTTCATATCCGACTGTGCCGTAAACAGCCTATTAAGTGACCTATTTATCCACGGCCAATTCTGCTGGATCCCTTGCAGCAATTAGTTTGGCTTGATGTCTGACATGGAGTGGCTCAGAATGTTTTGCTCTCAAATTGATGATTCTGTAGCTTCGCCGGGCCTCAGCGCACCCATCCACCCAATGAGAATGGACACTCCATTGTGATAATAAGGTTGCTGAAAGGTTAGAGGGAAGGGACAGTGATTGCTGTTTAGAACATCCTGAAAGTGGAGCTGTTCTGTCTTTGGCTCAAACATGTCACACTTTTGACCTGAACCTGATTGCACAACGCTTTGGCTGATGGATTCTCCAAGAGGTCATTTAAGGACAGTAGTCCTTAAAGTAAAGTTGTTCATATAATTATCTAACCATTTAGCACTGGCTTCTCAGTGCTCAATCCATTTTCGTGATTTCTACGCACACTTGGAAAAAGTATTATTGCTGTATTTTGTACCAGTTAAAAACAGTTTAAAAAACAAAAACAAAAAACAATCTCTTAGCCAAGTCTGTATTGTTACTTGATTTGATTAATTATTTATTTACCAAACTAAATAGCAAACAAACCAAAAGTATCAGTTTTGCTCTGATCCGAACTCAGACATTTTAAAGACATGCATCTGTGCTAACTTACAAAAGAGAGACGCTAGAAACATCTTACTCAGTTACACAAGCACTGAATAATAATAGCTGGTCAGATGCTATTGTTGACAGTACATATCAGTAGGCACTATATTTTATTTATTTTAACTTCAGCTTACCTCAGCATGTTTTTTGAAGCTTCTGTGTCTTGCTAAGTCATGCAGATTTTTAAACAAATACTGTTCTCTGTGGCACAGTCTCCTGTGTCAGCCATATTCAAAATGCCAAATGAAGTGAGCACAGGCAGTTAGTGAGATAACTATTGCCTCATGGGTTGCTTGTTAAGTTGTGGTGGGAGAAGTGCAGAAAAATTACTCAAGTGAAATTAATGGGATTGTGTAAATTGTCTACAAAAAAAAAATCCTACCACATTAACAGTGAAAGTATCTTGAATACTGAAGTGTTCATCTCAGCCTGAGTCACTTTGCCCAAAACATATGGAGTGCCAGATATTTTTTGTACACTTTTCTGGCCACAACCTTCAAACTGGCGAAGGCTGCAATCTGACTCGCTCTTCATACATACTTCTGCCAGCCCATACAGGATTTCAATTGTGATTGTTGGGGCTCAAATTTTGCAATGCAATTTGTGGAGTTTTTGTGCTTTTTTTTGCAGAAAGCTACTTAAATTGGTGAAATTGCATTTGCACTAAATTATTTTTCACGGTCTTTCACAGTGATATTTGTTGGTAAATTAGACCTATTAGCTGTGCTCATGTTTGACATATGTGAATCAAAGTGGGCTTTGGCTAAATGCATGTTGCGATGATGTCTTGGCCCAAATCCATGGAAAATCTTGAAAAATTGCAAGCACCTCCTAATATTGCAGTTTTTTTTTATTTTGCGTTAATGTCTGCAATTGCAAAATCCTGGAGGGAATGTTTTGTGTATATAAAATGGAAGGAAATCCAATTGCATAGTTGAAATTCTAAATTAAAATGAAAAATGTACAGTGCCCTCCACTAATATTGGCACCCTTGGTAAATATGAGCAAAGAAGGCTGTGAAAATTTGTCTTTATTGTTTAAACTTTAGATTTCTTGTTTTAAAAAAAGCTACAAAAATACTCTGCTCTCATATAAAACAATTGCAAATAAAACACAGGTTTATAAAAAAAAATATTTGTTAAATATAGGTGTGCAACAATTATTGGCACCAATTTAGTCAGTACTTTGTGCTACCTCCCTTTGCAAGATAACAGCTCTGAGTCTTCTCCTATAATGCCTGATGAGGTTGGAGAATACATGGCAAGTGATCTGAGACCATTCCTCCATACTGAATCCCTCTAGATCCTATAAATATTGAGGTCCATGCTGGTTGACTCTCTTCTTCAGTTAAACCCACAGGTTTTCTATGGTCATGATGCCATGTATCCTAACAAAATGTCCAGGTCCTTTGGCAGAAAAACAGATGAAAAACATTAAAGAGCCATCACCATATTTAACCGTCGACATGAGGTACTTTTTCATATGGCTACCTCTCGGTGTGCGACAAAACCACTTCCGGTGTTTATTGTCAAAACGCTCTATTTTGGTTTTATCTGACCATAGAACCCAATCCCATTTGAAGGTGCAGTAGTGTCTGACAAACTGAAGATGCTTGAGTTTGTTTTGGATGAGAGTAAAGGCTTTTTCTCTTGAAACCGTTCCAAATAACATGTGGATGTAGGTGACTTCAGACTGTAGTTTTGGAAAATTTCTGCCCCAAAGACACAACTAACTTCTGCAATCCTCCAGGTGTGATCCTTGGAGATCTTCTGGCCTCAAACCATCCTCTTCACAATGCGTTGAGATGATGTCGATATTTTTCTCATGTGAATTCAAAAGGGTGCCAATAATTGTTGCAATTGTTTGATATCCATGAGCGCAGAGTATATTTGTGAATTATTAGAACAATAAAGACAATTTGTCACAGCCGTCTTTGCTAATATTTACCAAGCGTGCTAATATTAATGGAGAGCAGTACATTTTTTTTTTTTTTTTTTTTACGGAAATGTGCTTACATAAGAAAATATGCCAAGGATTTATAACCTGTGTAAAAGGACAAATTATACTTCATTATAATAATAAAGTACACTTACTTAAGTACTTTTGAAAAGCTCTGTGGAGCTGGCCAGCTCTGTTCTGGCTGAGTAGAGCTAATTTCAGGGCCATACTATGCAAAAATAAGCCTAAAGAACAGTAATGGCCAAAGTAATATTGTGCAGCAGTTGTACTATAATGTATATGAAATTGAATATTTTTTATAGGTCTAGAAGCACTATTAAAACTACTGTTCCTTTAAGATGTAGCCATACATTTCCTGCAGCCAAACCATCTTTACTTGCCAGTCTGGGAAGTTAATGGTGCTGTTGATCGCACTGCTGGTAATTGCAGAGTTTAGTTAAATCAGTGCTATGTTCAAGACATGAACTTTTTTTAGGGCTTCTGCTTTCCAACAGCAGTCCTGCCAGCTAATGCATTATAAACAGTGGCTAGAGCACAAAGTGGTAATTATTGTTCTGTGGAAAACAATGATATCCTTTTTAATGAGATGATAAAAGTTCCTAAACTGTAGTCATAGCCTTCCTATGTTGACCTTGTGAAAACTGAACTTTTTGTGTTTGTATTTGCTTTATTTTCTTGCAAACTGCTTTTACAACCAGAAGATTCACTCGGCGTACAAACGTGTATGCAAGCCACATGCTCCAGCAGTCAGCCTGGTGGAGCACAAGAGGACAATTTGGATTCTGTCAGTGACTGTCCAACCTTAGCAGCAAGGACCTACAGTATAAACATCAGAGGATGAAAACAAGAATATATATATATATATATATATATATATATATATATATATATATATATATATATATATATATATCACAATTTTAATCAGTCCATTAAATAGCAGTTTGTCATGGTTTGGAAAATGGCTAAGAATGAAAACTACTGTAAAAACCTCTGAAGCTGTGTCTTTTCATTACACATTATTCGCAAATGAAAAAAAAAGCTCTCTGCAGTGCTGAAAACTAGTCAATGTGTCTCCAAACAGTTACTGAAAATGAATGACGTGATGAGTCATGGGTTTAGCACTAAGGGTTTGGGGTTCTCTGATGAGTCAGCCTTCTAACTGCGTCCTTCTTTCCACTGAAATTATTCACTTCATTGTGTGCTCTGTCTTTTATATGACAACTCTGTCTTTATCCCTGTCACTCCTGCACTCTTTTAGCCTTCTAAGTGCATGTGAGTGTGGAGTGAATCATCTAAAAATTGCAATGCAAAGCAGGTTTCTGTAAAACAGTGATTATCTATAGGTAAGGAAGAGAGGAGAGCTTTAAAACAGGTGAGTAAGTCACCAGTGTAGCATAAACCAGAAATGATGAGAGAGGTGTCTTGAGATGTAGAATGGTCTAAACTCTTATTTCAGTAAAATGCGGCTTTGCTTGGATATTTAGCTGACATTTGTCAGTGTGTCAAAACAAAAATGTGACTATGAGATTATCACAGCTTGTCTCTGCCAAGAGCTGATGATATCCATGGGGCTCTGAGTTCAAAACAGAAATCAGAGCTCAGACATCCAATTCCACTGGCACTCATCCTATGATTTTCTTTGTAAAAATGTTATTATACTTCTGCAGTACTTCAGGTATAAATTGACTGATTGATTGATTGACTCATTCATTCATCTATTCATTCATTCATCATCAAAGTAACCACTTTATACAGGTTAGGGTGGCTGTGGATCCAGAGCTTATCCCAGGTGCACTGGAAGCAAAGTGGGAGAATTCACCTCGGCTGGGACACCAGTCCAGTACAGGGTACCATGCACACATACCTAGGGGCAATTTAGCAATGCCAATCCTCATACCAGCATGTTTTTGGACAGAGGAAGGAAACAATGAGAATATTGTGCAATTCTGAACTGACTGTTCCCTGAGCTCAGGATTGAATTTATAAAATCCAGAATTAGATAACAGAGCATCTGTAACTTAATCTCCAACTTTTACTGATCTATTATTTATGTTGTATGAGTTTGTGTGCAGATATAGGTTAAGAGCTTCAGGTCGCTGGACCTTGTTTTTTTTGTTGTTGTTGTTGTTGTTGTTGTTGTTCTTGTCATTTCCCCCTGCTTCACTGTGTACAAAGATTTTGTGCATGCATATCCCTGTAGATCAGCAGTTTGTTAAATCCACAAACCAGCCTTTCTGACACACAGCCATGCCAGAGTCAAAGTCACTGAAATCACATTATTCCCCCATTCCTCTGTTTGATGTGAACATTAACTAAAGCTCTTGATGATTTTATGCAATGTGCTGCTGCTTGGATAGTTACATGAATGTACAGGTGTACCTAATACCTGTATTAGGTATTGTTGGTAAGTTTATAAGCAAGGAAAGAAATTCCATTCAACGTCTTGTAGGACTTTGTGCTAAAATAAATATGGAGTTGGACATACACATCCTGATGGACTTGTGTGCACGTATAGACACATAGACACGAAGCATAATCATGTCTTTGTCTGTCTGATTTTGATCATTTTCACTATACATTATAAAGGCACTCATGCTCAACCTGTCCTCCATTTCTTTGGTTCATTGTGTACATGGAGTGCTTTTACATCTCTTCAACCTTTCCTTTTTTTAAATGCCAGCTATATCATAGATTACTGCTTGTACAAGACATCCAGTTACATCTTGTGTACATGTTCAGTTGTAGAGACCAGGGTTTAAAAAATTATTTAAATCAATATTTAAAATAAGATCAGATGGTGTACAGTATATGGCATAATTAATTGAGTTTAAAAGCTTGTGACACATTCCCCATACTTTCTCTTAAGGATCATTGTCATGCACTTGTCTCACCACAGCCTAATGAACACTTCATTTTGTGCTTTTAATATGATTGACAGACGAAATTGTGCCAGAGAGAACACAAGAGCGAAGACAATCCAATGCCTTCTAAAATATGCATGATTTAGCAAGAAACAGAACTAGACTCAATAACGGTATTGCATTTATGTGTTGGAGAGAGCATTGCAAATAGCAAAAATCCTTAAAATGCACACACACACACACACACACACACACACACACACACACAC
>JAFFST010047559.1:20565-31038 GCA_022414735.1 Noturus placidus
TGGTAGAGCTGCCCATCTTTGAAAGGCTGACTTCATGTGTGAGATTAAGGGTGTGAAATTCGCAGCCATTAATACAGAATAGGAATGAGTGACGTTAACTCCGAGATATTTAAATTTTAAGTGTTCCAAGCGAAATGGTATTTCAGTCTGTTTTATCTTTTGACCAGAATGGTTTATGGGTAAACATTCACTCTTTGGTAAGTTCAGTTTATACCCTGAAAATTTCCCAAAGTCATTTAATACACGTTTTATCTCTGGAATAGATGCAATTGGATCCGTAACATAAAGTAGTAAATCGTCGGCATACAGCGTTAGTTTATGTTCAATTCCATTGCAAACTATACCCTGAAATACAGGAAGAGTTCTGAGCATGATCGAGAGACGTTCAATCGTTATGGCAAAAAAATAAGGAGACAGAGGACATCCCTGGCGCGTACCAAGTGACAAAGTAAAATAGTCAGACTTAGCATCGTTGGTACATATGGAAGCCTGCGGCTCCGCATACAACAAACGCACCCACGATATCAGTCCATCCCCAAAGCCGAACCTCTTGAGCACTATGAAAAGATATTCCCATTCGATCCTATCAAACGCCTTCTCTGCATCCAAAGAGATGACCACTTCAGAGGAGTTGCTGTTCTGTTTTGAATACAAAATATTGAATAGAGTACGAATATTAGAAGAGGAGTGATAATGGTTTTAATGGTTAGCTGATGGTTTGTAATGCTATTTTTATTGGAAACCATTCGAATTTCTTGTAATGGTTTCTGTTGTGTGAAATGTATGAAAACTCTTTAAATTTAGCTGAGTTAGGTGTAGCTTTTCTTGACTTTGAGAGGATTTTGCAGGATGGAGGTAATGGCTTACAAACAAAAGAAAATCAAACAAAACAATAGAAACCATTGCAGAAATTCGAATAACCATTACAAACCATCAGCTGTTAACCATTAAAACAATTACCAGATGGTCATGGAGAATTAAATACAACTTTATTATTATTATTATCATTATTATTATTATTATAAATGTTGAGAATTTCATAGCAGGCAAATTATCTATTTTTATTTTATTTCATGTACGTTTTCAAAAATTTCGAGTGGAAGAGTTGTTATTTATTCATAGTATTTTTTATTTATAATATATATATTTTGATGTGAACAACATTAGGAAAATATTGGGCTCGTCCGGGATTTGAACCCGGGACCTCTCGCACCCTAAGCGAGAATCATACCCCTAGACCAACGAGCCAGACAAACGAGCCAGACAACGAAAGTCTTAAAAGGTTTAGCCCTTATATAACATGTATATAACTGTTATATAACATATATTGTTCTAATTTGTAATTCCACAATATTTGACACTCGTTGTTTACCATATAAAACCTTCCCAATTAGCATTAACATTCTGAAAAGTGCAAACTATCGCACGAAGCAGTGCGCTTTCTGTATGTTACTGTGGCTATGACTTCACACACAAGTTAAATAACAGTACTCATTGAACTTAATAATAATAATATATTTTACTCATTAACAGTAATGTCAAAACTACAGCGGAATGATTAGCATCACTATAGAGAATCAGGTCTGTCGATAAACACTTCCGGGTTACAGCTTCCGCCACAGGTCGCGCTCTCCTGAGTTCCAAGTTTTTATTTACTCATTAAATTATTATAATTATTATAATTGTGTGTTGGTACTGTGTGTTGTTTAAAATAATATATATATATATATATATATATATATATATATATATTTTATTTTATTAGAAACTAAACAGGCTAGCTTTTTATTTTGTGAATAAAATATATAGAAAATATTCTATATTATTTCATTTTCGGCTTTAGGTTTAAAACTCGCAAGCCAATAAGATAAATAATATTATTTCCACTTTCTTACTTCAAATATATAAGAAACGGCATGTTGTTTAATTTTTGTTTATTTATTTATTATTTCATTTTATTTTTATTTATTTTGTTTTTATGGAAATTGCTATGGCAGATAAATCCATCACAGTTATTAATTATTTAATTATCTTAAACGTTTGCATTTTTGCAGAATGAAAATTTATTTTTTTTGTTTAATTTTATCATTGGGGTCATTTTATTTTAATTTTGTTTTTTTACCCTTTGCATTTTTACAACATAGATAGAACTAGAGAATTAAATACAACTTTATTATTATTATTATTATTATTATTATTATTAATGTTGAGAATTTCATAGCGGGCAAATTATCTATTTTTATTTTATTTCATGTACGTTTTCAAAAATTTCTAATGGAAGAGTTATAGCGAAAAGGAAACATATACACTATAAAGTATGTGCACCCCTGACCATAACACCCCCATATGTGTTTGTTGAACATACCATTCCACATTCAGTCCAACTTTGCACTGTTATAATGCACTCCACTCTTCTGCGAAGGCTTTCCACTAGATTTTGTGGCGTGGCTGTGGGGATTTGTGTTCATTCAGCTATAAGAGCGATAGTGAGGTTGAGTCCAAGTGCTGATGTTGGGATGTCCATAAGCTCCAGTTCCAGTTCATCCCAAAGGTGATGAGTCAGTGAGGTTGAGGTCAGGGCTCTCTGTAGGATGCTCGAGTTCATTTATCTTCTTCCAACCTTCACACGCCACGTCTTCATGGAGCTCGCTTTGTGCACAGGGGCATTGTCATACTGGAACAGTGTTTGGGTTCCTCTTAGTTCTAGTGAAGGTAACTGTAACCTACAGCACACAAAAACATTCTATACACTTGAGTGCTTCAAAACTTTGTGGTAACAGTCTGTAGAAGAAGCACCATAATGTTTCATTCTTCTCAGACTGATACTGATGGAATGGGTCTGTTGAAATTCTTGAAACATGTTTGACACACAGAACTCACTTTAATTGAATTTCATTGCATGTATTTATTTGTTTTTGTTTACCTCCTCAAAAATGTGCATGTTTGCAATGTAGAAAGGTGATATTGCTGATGTATTTTTTGGCACTGATGCAGATAGACTTAAAAGGGTTTTTGTGATCTCCGCCTTCACTTTGGTGAAGTTCCGAGGGTTGACATGACGTCACGGTCCACATTGCGCGTGGTCCAGGCTGCCGACGTGGCGCGCGAGCTTCTTGGCTGGGCGGTAACAGGCTGCGCGCGCTGTCAGAGAGACACCGGGTAAGCTGCATACAACAGTGTGTGTGTGAGTGTGTTTGGATTTCTTATATTTTATTGCAATTCTTTACACTTGTATCGAATTGTGAAGTGTGTGTGTGCGTGTGTGCGTGTGTGTGTATGAAGCGCAGTGTGACGGATGTTTTATGTCATTCGCGCTGTTTTATGTCTGTTTATGAAGTTTAAAAATGATCCACATGTCTAGAATAATAAAAAAAAATTCAGTTATGCTATTATACTAGTCTCTCTCTCTCTCTCTCTCTCTCTCTCTCTCTCTCTCTCTCTCTCTAACCTTCTCTCTCACCCACTCTCTCTCTCACACACACACACACACACACACACACACACACACACACACACACACACACTGTTTCTCATTCATTCAGTCAGCATAAGGCTCTGCTTGTGTTCATGCAGTCGGTCACGCTGATCTCGGAGGAGAGTGAGTGAGGTTGAAATCAGGTGTTTGTGGAGAAAGACTGTGGACTCTGCGACGGGGGCGGGGTGAAGTTTGAGACTCCAGTCCTGATAACACACACACACACACACACACACACACACACACACACACACAGAGCTTGTGTTAACGATGTTTTGCGAATCTCGTAGATTTTATTTTCGCTACAGCATGAACAAGTTTTACAATAAGTTTGTGAATATGTCATTGGCGTATACACACACACACTGGCCACAAGATGGCGCTGTAATACAACGTCAAAATGATGCTGGAGCTGCAGCATCTCTCTCTCTCTCTCTCTCAAACACACACACAGACACACACATTCTCTCTCTCTCACACCCAGTCTCTTTCACACACACACACACACACACACACACACACACACACACACACACACACACACAGTAAAGTCATTTCAGCCCTGGAGCTGTTTTTGGTGTGTTACTGTAGTGCATAGTCTAAAGAGGAGGCTCCTTTATTTCTTTCTTTGGATTATGAACTTGGGCTCTCTCTCTCTCTCTCCCTCTCTCTCTCTCTCTCTCTCTCTCTCTCTGAAAATGGTATAGGATTTCTTTCTACATGAATACATTTAAATTATATATATACATTTCCACATCTGTCTGACTTTTTGTTCTGTCTGTCTAGCTTTGGTGGATGTTTCTCCATCCATCTGTCTGTCTGTCTGTCTGTCTGTCTGTCTGTCTGTCTGTATTGTTTCTCTCTCTCTCTCTCTCTCTCTCTCTCTCTCTCTCTCTGTGTGTTGTCTGTCTGCTGTACATCTCTCTTTCTGTTGTCCTTCTCTCTGTCTGCCACCTGTCTACTAATTCACAGCTAACAGCTCCTTGTTGTATTGATTTATAAACGTGTTTCCATTAAAATAACTGGCCAGAAGGGAAGAACTCAGAGGACCGACAGATCCAGGTGGAGCATTAGACATTTCAGCATATTACACACCCAACAGTGACGGAGCATCGGGAATATAAAAACCTTGTTTGCATATAAACGTGTTTAAAGATATTGCTATTGCGGTAAACCTTTAGAAAACAATACAGTGTGGAGAACTTGAATGCATCATTGACTTGTCCTTAGCGTCTTTGTCACTGGAATGTACTAGCGTGCTAGCTATTAACCATTATGACTGTGCGCTGTTTGAAAGTCAGAAACGTTGTCATGTGTTTGCATATTCACAGGACATCATGTCACATGAAGATGCAGTGGGCGACACAGACGTACCCCCTGACCCCCCTATTTTTAAAACACCTTCAGACGAAAACGCTCCTGCAGTTGAGCCATTTTCCAGTCCTTCGTTCTTATTGGACGCACCGGAGCATGAGCCGACCAAAGAGGGAGCAAAAAAATGTGCTCCAGTCAGCCAGGTCACAGAGCCACCACAGGACCAGTCAGAGGAACGAGGCTGCGATCAGGTGACCGAATGCAGCGAAACCGTGAGTTTGGAGCCGGAGGCTGCGGAAGGGGAGGTGGAGGTAGGAGTGCCTACAACATGGAGCATGATCATGATGTTTTTAAACAAATGTAATTTCTGAGTGTGTTTGTGTGTGTGATGTTTCCCAGCCCTCAGAGCAGCCCACATCTAAAAGTTGGGGTGGTTGGGGATCCTGGGGAAAGTCTTTGTTGACGACCGCCACCTCCACAGTAGGTATGTGTCACCATGGTAACCATTTTGACATAAATCTGTTACTATAGTAAACTAAACAATGAATCAATACCATCTACACCCCCGCAGTGGATCAGTAACCTCTCAAACTCCCACAGTGGGTCAGTAACCATTCAAACCCCCGCAGTGGGTCAGTAACCATTCAAAACCCCCCGCGGTGGGTCAGTAACCATTCAAAACCCCCCGCAGTGGGTCAGTAACCTCTCAAAACCCCCGCAGTGGGTCAGTAACCTCTCAAAACCCCCGCAGTGGGTCAGTAACCTCTCAAAGCCCCGCAGTGGGTCAGTAACCTCTCAAAGCCCCGCAGTGGGTCAGTAACCTCTCAAACCGCCATAGTGGGTCAGTAACCTCTCAAACCCCCACAGTGGGTCAGTACCTTCTAAACCTCTACAGTAGGTCAGTAACCTTTCAAACCCCCACGGTGGTTCAGTACCATCTAAACCCCAAAAGTGGTTCAGTAACCTCTCAAACCCCCACAGTGGGTCAGTACCTTCTAAACCCCCACAGTGGGTCAGTAACCTTTCAAACCCCCACAGTGGTTCAGTACCATCTAAACCCCCACAGTGGGTCAGTAACCTCTAAAAGCCCCATAGTGGGTCAGTAACCTATCAAACCCCCACGGTGGGTCAGTACCACCAGTGGGTTAGTACCATCTAATTCCATACAATGTGTTAGTACCATATAAAATCCACCACTCTGTGTCAGTACCTTCTTATTGACTCACAGGAAGTCAGGACCATCTAAATCTCCAGTGTTTGTCAGTACCATCATACTCACCTTCACTCTTTCCTTCACCGTCTTCATCTTCACCCCTCAATTTTTAAGCTCTCTGAACTTTGTTGTTTCTGTTACCTAATATCCAGGTCAGGGGTTAAGCTCAGTTCGGGAGAAAGCAGGCATGGCCTTGTTGATCCGCAGCACGTCATCATGTGAGGAAGCTCTGGAGGTTGAAGAACATCATGAGGAAGAGGATGACTCCGTGGCTCAGCCCATCAGCCCAACCAACAGAGGAGTGTTTTCCTCCATCACCAGCACTGTGCAAAACACTGTTAGTGCTCATCTCCATCTCTCCATCCATCTCGCTGCCAATCCGTACCTTGATTATCGTGTCCTTTACTCTGTTAGTACTTCTTGTCTCTGTGTTGTCTTCCAGGTTATATAAATGGCACGTACTGTCCATTTCCTGTCTGGAACATTTGAAGTGTCTGCAAGCCTCTCGGTTATATTAACGATAACGTTGTTCATCTGCAAAGGCAAAATAATAAGCAAAAATTTGCATAAAATATTTTATTGGAACTGCATGCCCTTTCCTTTTTGCTTGCACAATCAAAACACACATTACTGCATCCTTCCTGGCACCGCGTAGCTGTTGAGCATGGGATAAATTGTAAAATATTAAGTATTTATATTGACAGTTTATGTTACACTCAAGAAAGATTAATTGGGGGGAGATCACAGTGTGATAAATATTATTTATCTATCAATAGCTGAGGTGAAAATAGAGGGCAGGTGGGCGTGGCCTAATAATCTAAAGAGTATCGACTATTTCAATCTAGCATATTGTCATGCTCGATAAAGGGCAGGTGGGCGTGGCCTAATATTCCAAAGCGTATCGAATATTTAAATGTAGCATAATGTCATCCTAGATTGAGGCCAGGGGGCGTGGCCTAATATTATAAAGAGAATTGAATATTTAAATGTAGCGTAATGTCACCCTAGATAGAGGCCAGGTAGGCGTGGCTTAATATTCTAAAGAGTGTAGAATATTTAAATCTAGCATTATGTCATCCTAGATAAAAACCAGGTGGGCGTGGCCTAACATTCTAAAGAGTATCAACTATTTCAATCTAGCATGTCATGCTAGATAGAGGCCAGGTGGGCGTGGTCTAATATTCTAAAGCGTATCGAATATTTAAATCTAGCGTAATGTCATCCTACCCCATTACAGCGTAGTAGTCTCCATTCCCTTGGATAGCTTCTACAGAACCAAAAGTCCATGGGGTGGAGCTGGATCTGATCCAAGTCCTCCTTTAAGCCTAACCCTAAACCCAAACCTCAAACTCGCACAATGCTGTACAACACAAAACACATTAAACATACTTATCCAGCTCAGGTAGGAAGAGCTAGATCAGGTCTGAGTCCACCCTATGGACCTGCAGCTAGGGGTACTTGATAGTTTTAGACTTGAGTAGTTTTGATAAACGTAATGTCAGATGGACAACTGATTGGTGAGCGTAAGGCATATGCAAGCCTTAGCCATGATTCGCCCCGCCCACTTTACACTGAAAAGGAAGCACATGTATGCATTGCAAAGTCATGAATTATTCATACATTTTGTAGCATACTCATTTTTTCTTGGCCATTCCCAGAGGTTAACTGTTAAGCTCGTGCATGATCCATGAGTCTTACCTTCAATTATTTGCAATCAATTGTCACTCTTTCTGTCTCTCAGGGGAAGTCTGTGCTGACCGGAGGACTTGATGCGCTGGAGTTCATCGGCAGGAAGACGATGACCGTGCTGGCAGAGAGCGACCCAGGATTTAAGAAGACCAAAATCCTCATGCAGAGGACCATCTCACTCTCGCAGGTACTTGAGACTGTCTGTTTCGTGCTCGTCAACACCTTCACCTCAATGAATGTTTGTGTGTGTGTTATATAGATGCTGAAGGAAGCCAAAGAGAAGGCGCGCGAGGGGCTGAGCAGCCAGACAGTGTGTGAACCCACGGCTCATTACGGCATCCTGTTTGATGATTATCAGGGTCTGTCTCACCTGGAAGCTTTGGAAATCCTGAGCAACGAGAGCGATGGGAAGGTGAGCGTTTTATGCACACACACACACACACACAATTTTAAAGAACAAACACAAAAACGTGACCCACATGCTTATCTACTGCTTACACAAAGGTCACATTTTCACAAATTGATTTGAAATTAATTTTTCTAAAATAATAATTAACTGTTCGCTTCAAAAAGCTAGCTTGCATTAGCATGTTCTTACACAAACTAGCTTAGCCATGAGAGCTTATCATTAAAATACTTGTGCTTAATATGCTTAATCGCTAAGTTATCATTTAAACTAGCATAAAATTACTAGGAACAAGGAAAACCTGTCACTGATTTAGATACAAAAATTGCTAGATAATAGCTTAAAATATAAAAAATGAAGAATGCCTAGCTGGCTAGCGCTACTTTAAAGAGTAACTAGCTATCTAAGACCTACATAAAGTAAGACAATTAAAATCTTGCTAGTCAAATTTACGCTAAAGGATGAAATTTAAATACGACTCGTATTATATTTTATCTGCACCGAGTAGTCTGCTAGCTCAGTGGGGGCCGCCAGGGGGCGCCAGGGGGCCTCAACAATTTGGTATGAAAAATAAATTCTCACTCTCAGACACACACACACACACACACACACACACACACAATCAATTCCTAATGTAATGTAAATATGTAAGATGTAATTATTAATAAAAAGGGGGATATATTCAGAAATCTGTATTTTAAATGTGTTTTAAAGACATCTTGCAAAAGGGGGGCCTTGGTCATATGTTAATGTCATTTGGGGGGGCTTGCCCTGGAAAAGTTTGGGAAACACTGAGCTAGCTAACTCACTCTGTTAAAGTATTAAATAATAAGGTGTTAAATACTCATAGATATTTGGCTAGCTGAATATTATCTACTTGGCTAGCTAGCAACACTATAACCTAGATGGGGTCCTCAACAATGGTTTTACGGTTAGCATTCCGTGACTTTATCATACCGTTTCAACTCGAAACACCGAATAGAAAAAGCAAAAAATGTCTGAAAGCTTGAAAACTAGCATTTTCCCACTAGTTCCTTTTCTTTCCCCTTTGAGTCTTTTAGCTGTTAAGCTTTAAGATTTATCCCTTTATCTTTCCCCTCAGGTTCAGGATGTTCTGTCCTCCCTCGACAGCAAGCAGTTGGAGCTACTGAAGAAGGAGCTGATGGAGATTAAGGAGATCTTCGAGGCGAGGGAGGAAGAAGAAGAAGAGGAGGGGACGGAGGAGACTGTTTCAGGGGGAAACGGTGAACTTTATTCCCAAATTCGCTCTTTCAGCCCGCTCTGTGAGTCCTGAGTGCCGATCTAGATTCACATCCGAGGCGTAATCGACTCACGAATCAAGACTGATGATGAGAAGATTGCGATTCCTGCCTTCCGCTATTAGAAAAGAACAATGCGCCCTCGGCGAAACTAGCTCAGTTGACGTTAGCGCCCCTTGCAACACATTCAAAACAGGAATTTAACGGCGGATAAAGCTTTTCAAAATAAAAAAGTAATCAGTGTAACCTTTTGCATTTATGTTTATTGTGCTAGCTAGTTTTGCTAGCTTGTTCGCACATTAATAGATTAGTACACTAGCTAGTTAGGGAGCCATCTTCTTGTTTTACGTTTGTGTTATGCGTTTAGTTCTTTCTAAAAATTTCACATAAAAACATCTGCAGGAAAGAAAACAAAAAGAAGTGTGAGTTTAACTGGATTTATATTACGTTCTCATAGGTTTATACCGGATTCAGACTGCTCCAGGGTAGTTAGCACAGTAGCTAGTTAGCATGCTGGAAAGTTAGCTTGTTGAGTTTTGATATAGTTTGAAGGAAATCTTAAGGTGTAATTTTTACAATGATTGGAATTAGTCACTTCGTTCTGATAGCTAGTCAGAACACTTGCGTTTAGCTAGCTAGCTTGTATTGACAGGATTTAGCCAAGATCTGAAGAAATTTGTGTGCAAATGGTTGTTAAAAAATCGTTAAAAATGGCCTCAAAACGGGGTTCGAATTCAGGTTCGAACGGAGTGGGACGTGAAGTTGGAGGCTCCTGCTGATTTTGATTAAAAATTTAATTAATTTGCGCCTTTTGGTCATATAATATACTTTAACTTATTTTAGTCCTTATCTTTGCTTATAATTTGAATTTTTTGTCACGTTAAAATGTCTGGAAAGAATACGAAAACCCGAGGACGCATTCAAACACGACTGGGGCCGAGTGCGCGCGCCGTGAGCGTGTCCCCCTCTCCCCCTGAATCCGCATTACCGAGCGGTGACTTTGATCTCGCTGCATTAAAGCTTGAGCTGCTGGCTTCATTGAGGAAGGATATCGTTGATATTTTGAAAACGGAGCTCCGGGAGATTATCAGGGAAGAGTTGTCTGCTATCTAGCTTG
>JAFFST010047560.1:0-10047 GCA_022414735.1 Noturus placidus
TGACCAGCAAAAGATAGAAAGAGGGAGAAAGTTGTGGCTTAGGGCCAAAGCAAAAAGAGCTGCAGGACATGTGTAGAGCCACAATGAATACACCTTGATAACAGTCATCTGCACACACTTACTACACACACTGCATATCACACATACATTCACCACATGTTTATTGTTCTTGTAAAGGTTTTCTTTGGGTTGATCTGATGGCTGGGACGCCATCAATTAAAGAAGGGGTGGATTTAAGGCAGTGAATTTGTAGCGCCACTAGGTGTCACTGCAGAGTCATGTGTTATTTATATTTGCGTTAGGTTAACTCTGATTGTTCCTTGTGCGACACCATAGGGTTGATGCGTGTTTAGCCATCTTTTCTTTAGTACATTTACATTTATTCATTTAGCAGACTTTATCCAAAGTGATTTACAAATGAGAGCACACTCACACACCGATGGTAGCAGAGTTTCCATGCAAGGTGCTAGCTTGCCATCGGGGGCAACTTAAAGTTCAGTGTCTTGCCCAAGGGCACTTCGGTATGGGATCACCCGGACCAGGATTCGAAAAGGGCGAGGCAGAAAACAAAGTCAAAGTCTGAAGCAAACGGAGTCGGTACACTAATTAGGCAACGGTTAACATAGACGAGGGCTCTAGATGGGTTAGCGGAGAAACCAGCATAAACTAACTAACTTAACGTAGAGGAGTTTCCAAATCAATATTCCGCGCCGAGTGATACTCGGTGCGCTGTATAAGTGGATACGTAATCAGTGCAGCAATCGAGAACAGCTGAGAACAATTATGACACATGTCAGGTTAAACAGATGACAGAGCATGGGAGGAGACACAACAGAAACGTAAACAAAGTCCACATGTGTAAATGTCAGCAATGAAATCCGCTCGGAAAAGAGCAGGATGCATGCGCGCCTGCGCAGTGCACTCCCACTTCAAGGGGGAATCGTGACATAACCCCCCCAAAAAGCGCCACTCCCGGAGCGCCATGAAACATCCCCCCCTTTTGGAGGTCCCGGCCCCCTGGACAGAATGTCCCAAGCAGAGCCAGGGTCCACAGTCCAGGAAAAACAAATATAATGAGGGGAGCACATGACAGCACCGGAAAGCAGCGAGACAGTCCCAGCCGAACTGGTGAGCAACGTGATGTCCCCGGCCGAGCAAGGAGGCTGAGCAACGTCTTCAGTTGTATAGAGAAGCTGAGCGATGGCGTCCTCGGCGGAACAGAGAGGCTGAGCGATGACCTCAGCAGAAGAAGAGAACAGCATGGCATATGCTGCGGTTCAGGAGGGCAGAGCGCCATCCTCAGCTGAGCAAGGGGACTGGGTGACAACCTCAGCCGAGCAAGGAGGATGTGCCGGAGCTCCGAGGACTTGAGACTCGTCTTAGAGCACGCGGGCTTGAGACGTGACTTGGAGCTCGGGGTCGTGAGGCGTAACCTGGGGCACAAGGGCGTGAGGTGTGACCTGGTGTGCAAGGGCGTGAGGCATGTCTTGGCTTTCGGACTTAACTTGGCTCTTGGACGTAACTTGGCCTGTGGACGTGCCTTGGCTCTGCGGCCTGGACATGGATGTGCCTTGGCTCTGCGGCCTGGACGTGGACGTGCCTTGGCTCCCGGGCTCGGACGTGGACATGCCTTGGCTCCTGGGCTCGGACATGGGTACTGGTGAACCCTGACTTTCCGGCATGGACACGGGTGAGACAGGGCCTTCAGGTGTGCACACGGGTGAGACAGGGCCTTCAGGCATGGACACGGGTGAGACAGGGCCTTCAGGCATGGACACGGGTGAGACAGGGCCTTCAAGCATGGACACGGGTGAGACAGGGCCTTCAGGCGTGGGCTTGGGTGAGACTGGGTTCTCAGGCGTGGGCACGGGTGAGGCAGGGCTCTCAGGCGTGGGCACGGGTGAGACAAGGCTTTCAGGCGTGGGCACGGGTGAGACAGGGCTCTTGGGTGTGGGCACGTGTGAAGCTTGGCTTTCGGGCATGGGCACGGGGAAGCTTGGCTTTCAGGCGTGGGCAGAGTCTGCTTTTGGTGGTTCATCCTTTCATAATGCTCATGAAAAGGTAGGTCTGCCTTGTGCTCCACATTTACGCCCTTCAAAAGCTGATCCAGGTCATAGCTTTCCCCTGGTTCTCCAAACCTCTGCAGAAATATGTCCATAAACTGTCTGCATATCTCCAGTTCCCGGGATCTCGAGGCAGCCAATCGTTGCACCCAACTGCGAGCTGGGCCAAAAAACCTGGACACCATGAGTCTGATCCATTCCCTTTCGCTGGGCTTTTGACTGTCCCTTAAAAAATAATCAGAGTAGCCAAAAAACCCATTGTACCTGTCCGGAAGATCCACGAAAGACTCCTGTGGAAACTGCATTGAGTCCAACGCGGGGATGAGGGGCGTGGTTTTCCGGGTTTTTCGTCCTCTCCATTCAAATGCTGTATCCATGGTGAAGGCGGAATATTCTGTCACATCTCATGACGGCAGAGAGAGAAGGCTGGATACAATTGCAATTTGAACAGTCTTTATTAAGAGAGGTAAGGCAGTAAATCCCAAACGTGATCCAAACAGAGTAATTCAAAAACAGAAAAAGGTCAGGCGATCTACAAACAGAGTCCATAAAGGGCGAGGCAGGAAATGAAGTCAAAGTCTGAAGCAAACGGAGTTGGTACACTAATAAGGCAACGATTAACATAGACGAAGGCTCTAGATGGGTTAGCAGAGAAACCAGCATAAACTAACTAATTTTAAAGGTTAAACAGATGACAGAGCATGGGAGGAGACACAACAGAAATGTAAACAAAGTCCACGTGTGTAAATGTCAGCAATGTAATCCGCTCGGAAAAGAGCAGGATGCATGCGCGCCTGCGCAGTGCACTCCCACTTCAAGGGGGAATCGTGACAACAGGACTGTGAAAGATTGATGTCTAGTTATCGGAAGCATTTGGTTGTAGTTATTGTTGCTTAAGGTGGCACAAAAAGGTTTTAGATTGAAGGGGGCACTTAGTTTTTCACATTGGTGATAGGTGTTAGATCATTTTTTTGCTTCAATGAAAGAAATAAATGAATAAAAGCTGTATTGTGTTACTCAAGTTGGATTTGTTTTATGTTGTATTTGGTTTAAAGATGTAAAACTGTTTAGTATGAGATACACAAAAACAGAAGAATTCAGGATGGGTGCAAATACTTTTTACATTAAATTATGATCAGCATATGTTTTGACTTTTCAAAGTATATACCAAAGTACGTGTGGTGTCATTCATTAGGGCCAGCACAAGGGCATGCAAGAATATTAATAAACTTGAACTCTGTTTGATCTTCGGAAATCGTCTGTAATCATGTGTGTGATAAATGTGGAGAGATATTTGATTATTATTGGATTAATTCCTTAATTCATGAAAATAGAATGCTGAAAATCTTTGATTGCTAACTGCAGCTGTGTTAAAATGCTTAGCTTGCACAGAATTGCTGATATCTACAGTGTATATAAAAAGTTTACACATCCCTAGTTAAAATGTCAGGTTTTTGTGATGTAAAAAAATGAAAACTAGTGAACCTTTTTCACCTTTATTGTGAAATTGCAACATATAAATATCAAGTGACAAATAAACAAATATTGTAGGTAAAAAATAAAAACAAAAATTATCCAATACACAGCTTGCACAAGTTTGTACACCCTTATATACCTGGGAATGTGAAATTGTTCAGAATCAACCAATCACATTCCACTATTTATCTGATAATGCAGGATTAACATACAGATCCATCTGATCTTTACCCAACCACAAACTGCTGCTGGAGGGAAACTTCGAGCTCAATTTGAATTCTCCTCCACTGCACAGTTTCACACATAACACACACATCCAGCTAAACATTTCACCCAGGATTAACAGCATAGCGCTAACAAGACAAATACAGTAAAGACACCAGTCTTCAAAGCCTCAGTTTATTTACAATGAAAAGTTGTGGGGAAATGTACTATGTAGTTATTTGAACGTTATCACATTATTTTGATTTAATAATTTATTATTTCCACAAAGTAGCTCGTTATTTTCACTTAAAATATTTCAATGAATATCTTGGAATTTCAAGATATAATAATATCCGAGATATTAATTTTATTATTTTGAGTTTTCACATTATTTTTTATTTACATTTACATTTATTCATTTAGCAGACGCTTTTATCCAAAGCGACTTACAAATGAGACACACTCACACACCAATGGTAGCAGAGCTAGTGGACAACCCGCTCTACCGACTGAGACACAGCCGCCATTATTTAATTGATAAGGTGACTTGAAATAATAATATAACACTAAAATAAATTCCACAATCAAGTGTTCAGTGCTTCAGTAAAAACAGACTTTCACAAAGAACATGAATCTTTTCATCAGCAATATTTCATTAATGAATTGGAATAAAACAATATCAGCTCTAACTGATCTGATTCACTCTTACAGAGCACTGAAGTGGGAGGAGCTTTACAGGAGATTTATTACCACCAACAGCTATAAATGGCAGTAATTTATCAGTAAATGTGTGTGTGAAAGTGTGTATGTGTGTGTTAGTGAGAGGGTCAGAGAACGACAGCTTTCCTCTGTTCCAGTCCAGCTGCACTCTGATTCTCTGGAGCTTCTGTGTTACTGAGAGGAGAGTGAGTGACTCTGGTGTAGAACATGTTCTATATTCACCAAAAGAATGCCCCATATACCAGATTCCACTTCTGGAGAATATCTTTCCCTTCCTCTGAGCATATTCTGTCATCACACCTACATACCACCATGTACAGTCTCCTACTGCAACGTCCCAGCAGTGTGTCCCTGAGTTAAAGACCTCAGAGCCCAGGATACAGCAATAATCATCAAATCTCTCTGGATTATCAGGAAGCTTCTGTTTCTCATCACTGAATCTCACACTGGTCAGATCATCAGATACAATGAGGTTAGGATGAGCAGTGTTGGGGTCCAGAGTTACAGGTGCTGAAAACACACACACACACACACACACACACACACACACACACACACACACACACACAGAGGAATAAGAAATAAAAATTATAAAAGAAAACACATTTTGTTCGATGTAGCTAAGCTAACTTAAACATTACGTTAGCATGGAACTAGCTAACATTAGCACTAACCAAAGAAATCCATCCATCCATCCATTTATCCTCTACCGCTTACTCCTTTATCAGGGTCATGGGGAACCTGGAGCCTATACCAGGATGCATCGGGCACAAGGCAGGGTACATCCTGGACAGGGTGCCATTCCATCACAGGGCACAATCACATACACACTCACACACACATTCATACACTACGGATACTTTGGACACGCCAATCAGCCTACCATGCATGTCTTTGGACTGAGGGAGGAAACCGGAGTACCCGGAGGAAACCCCCGATGCACAGGGAGAACATGCAAACTCCGCACACACATGGCTCCGGCGGGACTCAACCAAAGAAATGATAACTGTGATTACAATATTAATGAATAAACATATGTAACTGGATGTATTTAAATTACAAATGTAAACAATCTTTATAAGAATTGTAAATCTAAAACGTTTTGTAATGCCACGGTGAAGTCGCAGCCACCGTGCCGGCGCAGTCTATAAATCCCAGCCACATCCACGCTCAAGTTTGCCGGAGTACTAAGTGCAAACACCTGTGCGCATCCTAGGTTATATAAGACCTTGTTATCAACAACGCGATGCAAAGTAACGCTCAAGTCTCCACGTTTACTGGTTGGTTACCAAGCTCTCCAGTTATATTCGGATTTACACGGTTTCAGTACTTCAGCCTCGTTCTTGACTATGATTATTAGATTTCACATTTGGATTACTTTGTTTACTTCGGACTGTGAGCTTTACGCTTCAGCCTCGTTCTTGACTACGATTATTGGATTTGGATTACTTTGTTTACTTCGGACTGTGAGCTTTACGCTTCTAGCTTCCCTCATCTCTCTGCCCGCGTAACAGCCAACAGGTACCGTAACAGATTACTTCTCCTCTTATGGAGGCAGCGGGCAGCTTAGATTGGGCACACTCTAGCCATGAACTATGGCAAATTATAAACGTGCAACGTGAGAAAATCGAACGCCTCACAGAACAACTACAGCATGTTCGCGTCACCGAGGGGCAACCCGTGGGCCCCGTTGCTGCCGGCTTTTCTCCTGCTTCTCCCCGCATTCAGCCCTGCCGGTGGTGCACTACTGGCCCATGCCGATACCAGAGCGCTATGCCCGCGAGCCCGAACGATGTAAGAATTTTATGCTGCAGTGCAATTTATTTTTCAAAAACAACCCAGAGATGCCGGAGTGCGCCGGCTGCCACACTTCATTGAGCTTCTCTCCGGGCGTGCCCTGGAGTGGGCCACAGCAGAGTGGGCAAGAGGAGGCGGGGTCAGACCCTCGCTCTCAGGGTTCCTCACGTGCTTGACTGGACCGCTTTTGTCTCACTAACTGCCCTACGCTGTGGAACCCCATATACACTGAGTCGCTACCTCCCACGGAGCCCATGTAGCTAGGCCAGGAACGCACCCGCGAGGTGGAGAGGGAGAGCACCCACTTCGTTCATCAGTGCCAGCAGAGGAGGCCGCGACTGACCGAGGAGGACCCTACAAACCAAGGCCGGGTGAGTTTGCTCCAATTGTATAAAACAGATTCCTTAGTGTGACCTGTACTGCTCAAAATTTTAGGTAAATATTTTGTGCTTTCAGCACTCATCGACTCGGGGGCAGCTGAGAACTTCATCGATGAGCAGACAGCGACCACCCTCAGCCTCCCCATCCAAGCCCTGCTCCAGCCTTGGGAGGTACACTCTATCGACGGATCACCAATAGGAGGTGGGGTCATCTCACGTGGCACGGCCCCGATCACCATGCAAGCCAGTGCCCTCCATCAGGAAACCATTGTCCTGTATGTTACGGTATTGACTCTTCACCCCATCATCCTTGGCCTACCATGGCTCGAACGTCATGACCCCCAGGGTCGACCAAACAGATTACTTAGAGGTCCCCTTTCTGCCTTCATCACTGTCTAAGGGGTCCCACAGCTCCGGTAGTGAGTCTGCTGGACTCTTCTTCGTGGAGAAGAAAGGGGGAGGTCTACGGCCGTGAATCGATTATAGGGGTCTCAATCAGGTGACCGTCAAGTACCGGTACCCCCTGCCATTAGTGCCTGCAGCCCTTGAACAGCTGAGGTCCGCATCCTTCTTCACAAAGCTGGACCTACGCAGTGCATACAATCTTATCCGCAATAGGGAGGGTGACGAGTGGAAAACGGACTTTACCACCACTTCCGGGCACTATGAATATTTGGTCATACCGTATGGGCTTGCTAATGTTCCAGTGTTCCAAAGTCTGATCAACGATGTCCTGAGGGATCTACTGGGGCACTGCGTCGTTGCGTATATTGACGACATCTTGATCTACTAAGCGTCCCTGAAGGAACATATCAAGCAGGTCCGCCAGGTGCTGTCCCGGCTGATGTAACACAAGCTATATGTGAAGGCCGAGAAGTGCAAATTCCACCGATGCACCATCACGTTTCTGGGGTATGTGATCTGTCCGGAGGGGGTCGCCATGGACCAAAGCAAAGTGAGGGCAGTGGTGAAGTAACCCACGCCCTAAACTGTCAAGGAACTGCAGTGCTTCCTGGGCTTTGCAAACTTTTATCGGTGGTTCATCCAAGATTTTAGCAAGGTTGCACAGCCCCTGACATCCGTCCTTAAGGGGAAACCTCGGCACCTCGTTTGGTCCGATCATGCACAGAGATCCTTGGACAGGCTGAAACGGAGGTTCTCCAACGTCCCCATCCTCAGACACCCGGACACCTCCAGACCATTCGTAATGGAGGTCGACATGTCTGAGATGGGAGTGGGGGCCATCCTGTCGCAGAGGTTTGGGGACAGACCCTAGCTGCACCCCATGGCCTTCTTCTCGAGAAAACTGTCGCCGGCAGAGTGCAATTATGATGTGGGGAACCGGGAGCTCTGTCAAATTGGCCCTCAAGGAGTGGAGACATTGGTTGGAAGGCGCCAACCACCCGTTCATGATCTACACCAATCATAAGAATCTAAAGTACCCGAGGATGGCGGTTCTTCTCCCGGTTCCAGTTCACCTTGTCCTACAGGCCATAGACTAAGAACACGAAGGCCGATGCCCTGTCCCGTATACACTCTCCCGAGGGCCTGACAGATAGGGAGAAGTACATAGTAAACCCCTCATGTGTATTGGGTGCCATCGAGTGGTCCCTGGACAGGGCCCTATCTTGCCTCCCAAGGTCAAGCATCCCAGAAGGCTGTCCCCCATGGAAACAATTCATGCCTGAGCACCATCACGTGGAGCCTGTCACCTGGGCTCATACGATGCAAGCGACAGGACATCCTGGGGCCCACCGCACATACCATCTGCTCGCTGAGAAATATTGGTGGCCCCCACATACCCAGGGAGATACCCGAAGGCCAACAGACAGGCAGAGAGGTCCAATCAGGAGATCCTCCGGTTCCTCCAAACCTTCTGTGCCACCAGCCCGGAGGATTCGAGCCACTTCCTGACATGGTCGGAATACGCCCAGAACTCATTGCGACACTCCACAACACAGCTAACCCCGTTCCAGTGCACCTTCCCCTGGCAAGTGGCCACCACTTCCACTCCGGCAGTGGATGAGTGGTTTCGCTGCAGAGAGCAGGTCTGGGAGCATGCCCATCAACAATGTTGGGTCCCGTCCTGGGACATTGTGTGACACCTTCCACGCGTCTCATCCAGACAGACTGGCACCTTGGAGGAGAGGGCGGCCTCGGAGGAGTTCGGCTCCCAAAGTGAGCCCTTTGGGGCGGCTCTGTAATTCCACGGCAAACTTGTGGCCACCGTGCCAGCGTGGACTACATATCCCAGCCACACCCACGCTCAAGTTCACCGGCGTACTGAGTGCAAACACCTGTGCGCCGCCTAGGTCTTATATAAGACCTTGTTATCAACAATGCGACACGAAGTAACGCTCAAGTCTCCACGTTTAGTTGTTGGTTACCAAGCTCTCCAGTTATATTCGGATTTACACGGTTTCAGGACTTCAGCCTCGTTCTTGACTACGATTATTGGATTTGGATTACTTTGTTTACTTCGGACTGTGAGCTTCACGCTTCTAGCTTCCCTCATCTCCCTGCCCACACTTGCCTCTGAACAGGTACCGTAACACTTTTAAAGCCGCTGCAACAATCCATTTTTACACTCGCGCTTCCACAACTGAACAGTCTGACACATCAGAAGCCTTTCAAAATAAAAGTTCCCTTACATTACATGAAATCAGAATGAAAGTTCCACACATATGTAGGTAAAAAAAAAAAGTACAAAATATATTATTAATAAACATTATACAAATGAAATGGGGGATTATAATAACACAAAGGCAGAAAAACAGTGTTTGACACAGAGAGACAGACAGACAGACAGACAGACAGATAGACAGACAGACAGACAGACAGAGAGACAGACAGACAGACAGACAGACAGACAGACAGACAGACAGATAGATAGATAGATAGATAGATAGATAGATAGATAGATAGATAGATAGATAGATAGATAGATAGATAGATAGATAGATAGATAGATAGATAGTTACTGTATTGGACGGCGTCCTGCATCTTCTCCCAGACTCTGAACTTCAGGTTGTCCAGATGTTTTGCCACATGGATCAGTGGTCCTGAAAGCTCCTCTGGATGCTGCAGTGTGCACTGAGCTCTGCAAAAACATTCAGGAGTCAGTGCTGCTGTGGGTTTGGAGTCAGAAACACAGAGAACGAGAGAGACAGGAAGCACATCACTCACCTTTTCACTGTGGCCTTGTAGTTCTGTACAACAACAAAGCAAATATCAGTGGATCTGATGGACATTTTTACACCACTGAAATGTGACGTTTCTGATGATGGAAAGAAGTTTGACTTTCTCACTGTATAAATACTGACTAAATGATCCTCACTTGTAAGAACGAGACGTCTTCAGCTCTCATCTCCTCTTCTACGCCTCTGATTGTGTCTGAAAGAGATGAT
>JAFFST010047562.1:18428-38256 GCA_022414735.1 Noturus placidus
TTTTCCACTGCTACTAATTCAGTCAGTCATGTTTATGTATATTTTAACATAAGAAAAAGCAAGAACTTTGTATTTAACTGTAGGCTAGTACACTATAAAAATAGAAAATAGATATAAATTAATAGAAAGTAATGCTACATTGAAAGCATTAACAATATTTCACTTTCAGTGCAGATAAAGCTAATCAACCTATTCATCCATCCATCCGTCCATCTTCAACCGCTTATTCGTTTTCAGGGTCACTTCAACATAAACAAAATCTAAATCTAAATCCTAGCAGTGTGAGTGACATGTCCTATCCACGCCCCTTTCTTCAAGACTCCACCCATGACACCTCCCACCCAGCATGTCAGTTGTGCTTTATTGCTGATGTGGCTCCTCCCCTTGTGGGAAATGGATCGCTCTTCTTTGTGTCCCCCTTCACAAGAGTCCTTTTGTTGCGGGCCTCCATATGCCAGGCTGTAGAGTCAAAGAAGCCCTGCACGGCCGGCTCAGGCCATAAACACGTCTGGACGGAGGGAAGGGGGGATGTCCAGAGCCGTGGGTGGGGGTATATATCCTCATGGACGCACAGGACGAGGTTTCAGAGGCATGAATGGGTTTAGGGTCAGTGGATGGTCCAGAAGTGTAAACTCCACCCCATGGCTCAATCAATATGAGGAGCAGAAGGCCTGCAGAAACCTGTGTGTGTGTGTGTGTGTGCCCCCTCTGTTCTGGGGATAAGTTACAAAGCAGTTCCCACACTCATTCACACACACACATACACTGACCAACAACCTCATTTAACATGAACGTAGTGCTATGGGGGGAATGAATGCTCCACAACACACATTGAAAAACATGTCAGAGTGAAAACACAACTGCTCCTTTCACAGAAACACACGTAGGCAAAACTTTATACATATATCTACTATCACATAAACATAGTGTATTTATACAATACCATCCAAAACGTTATACACATATCTACTATCAAATAAACATAGTGTATTTATACAATACCATCCAAAACGTTATACACATATCTACTATCACATAAACATAGTGTATTTATACAATACCATCCAAAACTTTATACACATATCTACTATCAAATAAACATAGTGTATTTATACAATACTATCCAAAAGTTTAGACACATTCATTCTTTATTTTAAATTCCCCCACATTTTAGATTAATAATAAAGTCTATGAATTATAAGTAAATTGATCATATGTAAACTGTTATCGGGGTAAAAAAAATGTTGATTCTGTATTGATATACCTTGTTGTATTCTGAAAAGTGTATGAGAATCAATAAAAATTGTAAACAAACAAAAAAAAAGATTAATAATAAAGTCATCAAAACTCTGGAATAACAAGAATGGAACTATGGGAATTATATTGTGATTAAAAAAAAAAAAAATCCAAAATAAAACAACATAATTTAGTAGTTTAGCATCTTCAAAGTAGACACGCTTGTTGCAGAGAATTTCCACAAATGTATTCTTGGCATTTTCTCAACCGATTTTTTAAAGAATCCCTCTGACATGCTTTTTAAACAGTTTTAAAGGAGTTCCCACCTACGATCGACACTTATCGGCTGCTTTTCGGAATATTGTGCTCTGAGTCATCCGTTTAAAAAATATATTTTTTGTAAATAAAATGTATTCCAATGAAAGAAATTAATATGAATAGCAACTAAAAACAGGACATCAAAACAAGGTCATGAAGTTAAAGCAATTCTAAAGAAATACACTTTAAGACACGATTTAAATAGACTAGACTGGGCTTCTCTAGGATCAGATCGTAGTGAGTTCCATAGTTTTGGAGCAAAAACTATGGAGCAAAGACTTTCAGTTGTGAGGTTTCATGTGAACTGAGTCAGAAGTTAAGGTACAAACCTAAACTCTGCCCATAACTTCAAAAATTGTATCTTTTCATATGACTTTGGTGTGAATATATATTTGCAAGTTTTAATTTTATTTATACTTAAGTACATTTAAGGTAAGTGCAAACTTAATAACTGAATAACTATTTTACATTTTGTGGCAACAACAAAAACAAACTTCATTTTACAGTCCCTTTTCCACCTCTGATTATACATTAAAATACATTTTATGTATGTTTTTAAATGAGACTTTCTCAACACTATTTAATAAGTACAGAATAATACATGATGAGGTGTGCTGTTACAGTATGTGGGAATAATCAGCAATGAGCTGGTGAGTAAAGTGTTACCAACCTGAAGTGGGTATTTTCCTACAACAACATGTCCTGCAATGTTTTATTCCTCGTATACCACAGCAATTTTCCAATGCTCACATTTTTATTTGATTAATGAACAACTTTTTAACAGTTTGTTACATTTAATGTTGCGGGACATCCATCCATCCATCCATCCATCCATCCATCCTCTACCGCTTACTCCTTTTTCAGGGTCACGGGGAATCTGGAGCCTATCCCAGGAAGCATCTGCCACAAGGCGGGGTACACCCAGGACAGGGTGCCAGTCCAGCACAAGGCACAATGTTGTGGGACATCTGCAAGATAATTTAGTTTCCTCACCAGAGTCTTGTTTTTGCTGAGCTGAAGTTGAAAATGCCAAAAGCAGCTTGTCATGTTACTGAGAAAACACAAAATAGTGCAAGATCCTGAAGACTCTCCTGAAGAATCTACTGTGGTGGAACTTTTTTTTTTTTGGACAAAGTGCTAACACTTGAGGCCATTTCTGTGACTATTAAATAAACATATCTTTACTGAAAACTTATCCATATCAATGATTGAATGTTTTCCTTTGTGAAATAATAAAATATTTTTCATTTATTATTAGACATACAATATATCATGTGGCACATCCGCCATACAAGTTTCTGTAAACTAGTTGTTACTATAGAAACGATAATGTAGTAGGACAAGCGCATTAATACTAATATAAAAGAACGTGACTTAAATATATAATGTGATATATAAATTTTTAAAGACACAAAGGAGGAACTTGAGAGCCAGAATAAGTAAACTTTGGAATATACCACATTACACATTAAAAGTCTGCCATTTATTCCATTGCACACATTTTGCTTGGTGAATCACATCCATTATGTGTTGTATGCCTTATTTTGTCCCAATAGGGAAAAAAACCTCCATGTCAGTTTTTTTTGGTACAGATCACTGCATTTAAAATAGAGCACAATAAGCCTTTCAGTCCTCAGGCTCTTGTAATGCACATATGTAATGTGCATGCCTGCTTGTTATTGTGTGTATCATTGCTAGTCCTGATGGCTCTGTTTAACACACATTTCCTGGGTTCTCTCACTAGCTGTCCATTTACACACACTCAGATGCAATTAGCACATTTCCATGTGTAAAGTCGCACCAATGTCCCTGAGTGCTGAAGTGTTTGCATAGATAACAGCCGCTGTTGTTATGCTGCGTGGGTACTGTAGCTGGGAGGGCTCAAATCCTTTCTAACTCTTCTAAAGTGTGTGTTTTAGCAGGCGTTGGACTAATGTTGTCATAACAGTGGCAGAGTGTAAATGGACTGAGGAGTGATGAATCATGGGTGGATTCTTTGAAAAGAATGCTCGAAGGGTCACATTTATAGCCAATTTCATGCATTATGGTCCGGTAGATATTTATTGTATTCACATCCATATACAGCATATGGGAAATAATATACCTCCAGGACAACAGAGCAACATAGCAAACGGTAAACGGCAAGCAATGAAGAACACCATAACAGTAGAATCAGAATAAAAAGGTAAAATGGCATAATAGTTTAAATTTGAGTAACTGAACTGCATATGAATGTAGCAGCTATGAGCAGAATGAATGTAGGCACATATTAAAATGTTAGTTCCTAGTATCATACATTAGAGGAATTATAGACGGAAATTAAAGCTTCTCATGTTACCAAGAAACCAAAAACCACAAAGTCATGGATCTCATGGCTGAAAACTTAAATGGAACAGCTTTACCCCGACTGCACTGACACTGGAGACTCCTTCCAACAATTTATATACCTGTATAGAAATCTTCACCATACTGTATACATCATATTTTTTATACTAAATAACAACAAACATTTTTTTTAACCTACTAATTAGGAGACGCGAGTATGTGAAACATCTACCATAATGTACAAGTACTTGTAAATTAGCTGTTAGTAAAGAATCTGCTATTTGAATTACAGCCTGTCTGAGAACTTCTGTCTGAGCTGCTGATTTAGAAAATTCATCAACAGTTTCTGAACAATCAGAAGTGGTATAAAGGTATTAAATGTAAAGAGCTTGGAAGACATTCATTCATGTTGAATCTTCCAAAAAATATTAGCTTTAAGTATTATTTCTCAAATAAAAGGAGACATAGAAACAGTGTATAACTTGTTTTGTCTTGATAGCTGGTTTTAGAGCTGTTCAAGGGACATGAGACGGCAGTAAAGTGCACACTTAATGCAACATGGCAGGAGAAACACTTTGCATGACATACAGTGAAATCTTCACAAAGCATTTATAAATACTAAAAAATACAATAGGCTATACGCAAATAACAATTCACATATGCACATGGTGCAATACACAAGGAAATATGAAAAACAACAACAACAACAACAACAACAACAACACAATGTGCACCAATAAAATGATGAAATGCACACACAATACACTGCTCTGCAACAAAATAATACACATCAACACAACTGTATTCACATTTGAGTGTGTCCTACTGATGGTAAATGAAGGAAAAACAGTTGTGGCAATGTGTCATGCTTACATGCATACATGTATCAGTCAGTAATAAGATTTATTTCCAAGTACATTCACCTCTGCAGTTCATTTCTATGAAATTATGTAACATTCAAATGCCAATTATGTCAGGTAAATATATCGTTTTTGTGGTTACAGATTAAATTATTTTAAATAAAATTCAATTAAGGGTCTGTTTTGATCTAAAGATGGAAATGAGCTTTGGATCCAGCATCTCCATCTCAGTTCATTATTACATACAATGTACCTACATTACATACATGTGTGGTTGCAGATTCAATTCTTTCAAATTAAAAAAATAAAAAATAATAATAATAATTAAAAAATAATAATAATTAAATTGGGTGCACTGTGGCTTAGTGGTTAGCACGTTCGCCTCACACCTCCAGGTTGTTTCCCGCTGCTGCTCTGTGTGTGTGGAGTTTGCATGTTCTCCCCGTGCTGCAGGGGTTTCCTCCGGGTACTCCGGTTTCCTCCTCCAGTCCAAAGACATGCATGGTAGTCTGATTGGCGTGTCTAAAGTGTCTGCAGTGTATAAATGGATGTGTGAATGCGTATGTGATTGTGCCCTGCGATGGATTGGCACCCTGTTCAGGGTGTACCCCTCCTTGTGCCCCTTGTGCAGATTAATAGTGTATATGCATCAAATAACTCTACTATTGAATGATAATCCATGCATTTTATAGGATTTCTGGAAATCTGATCTAACATTAATCTGATTTGTTGTAGTTTGTAGTTTACAGGACTACTTAAATGATCTCAAATCTGGACCAGATTCTTTCCCAGAGCAAAACAGTCATACTGACTAACAGGTGGTGGGCTGTACTGTGATTTCTGTAGAGGAATTTTGCATATGGTAATGTGTTGCTGTGGCACAAGTGGAGGGCAAACACGTTGGATGCTGAGACGTGGATTTAGTAATCTGTGCAGGTTCCACACAATGACACTCCCTCTCCCCTTCTCTCAGCACATTGTCCTTTCTTTTTCTTTTCACTCACTGATCCACAAAATCCTGAAATGGACTCTGGGGCAAGAGAGCAGGGGGGAAGGTTTTCAGTATCCTAAGAAAATCCTGAAACCCCCATCCATCTCGCTGTCTCATACATACACAATCTGTGAAGGAATTCCATGGTAGCTTGGTGGGCCTTGGCCTTCTGAACTCAAATGTAACAGACAAGAGGCGATAATGATAGCAGATAAAAGCTGCCTTTTAGCGTTAATTGTTTATATGCATTTGGCCGAGCAGTTGAGAATTATGCTCATGTGTTTTGACTATTCAGACCCACACATAGTGTTCAGATCTGACCCCCAGAAACTTCATGGAGGATGTGTTTATTGCATTTTGTTTACTTTTTTAATATTTGTGCATTAAAAAAAAAAAGAAAAATTCTCTTATGGCATTGAGTTGGGCCACGTTCTGTCACTCCTTTGCTTAAGGACATTCCCTAGAATATCATTAAGTACATGTCCCCAAAGCTAAGATTGAATAAATCTATCAACCTTTAAATAATACTGTTTAAAGATCCAAGAGTCTTAAATTGCAGTTGAAATACATGGATGCATGTTTATAGCTTTAACCAAATGCTGTGCAAGTGGTGTAGTGCTGTGGATTGGACCAAGGTGTCATCTATAGCACACACACACACACACACACACACACACACACACACACACACACACACACACACACACTTGTCTTGCTATGTTTATAATTATTAAATACAGTAATTAATACACCTACTGTAAATTTATTCAAATCAGAACCATAACTTCACTTAACAAAGTAATAAAAAAAGTATAAAAGCTGCAGTTTTAGAAACAAAAAAATTCTTTGGACCACAAGAGCATTCAGACATTCAGATATCCTGTGGATGTTTGCTCTCTACCAATATATATATATATATATATATATATATATATATATATATATATATATATATATATATAACTTAAAAACTTACTTGTAATTTTTAAGATACTGCTACAGTATTTGCCAATTCCTGAATTTTTCTGTTTTTGTGTATATCTCAATCGAAAATTGTTTCAGAAATTACAACAAAATCTAAGATTGGAGTAAGCACAAAATACAGTTTTTAAAATGATAATGTTATTCACTGAAGCAAAATAGTTATCTAATACCAACTGGGCCTGTGTGAAAATGTATTTTGCCCCATGATTACAAACTTCCCAAATCTATGACACTGTATTCATAATGAGGTTCAGCTGGACTAGACGAAACCAGACCTAAATAATGCAAACCCTGTTCAATCACATCAACACTTAAATAGAACTTTTTCAACAGCATGAAGTTGGTTAAAAGGTCTTACACAATAACACACTATGGCAAAGTTGAAAGAAATTCCAGAAATGATGAGGAAGAAGGTAATTGAAATACATCAGTCTGGGAAGGGTTACAAAGCTACGTATTTCAAAGGTTGTGAGACTCCAAAGAACCACAGTGAGATACATTATCTCCAAATGGAAAAAAAAAAAAAAACTCAGCACAGTAGTGAACCTTCTGCTCTCTACTAGAAAATCCTAAATGAGAATGTCCGGTCTGTAGTCTGTAAGTTGAAACTCAAGCGCAATTGGATTATGCAGCAAGACAAAGCATAGGAGTAAGTTCTAGTCCTATAAGTACGTGAAAGACTGATCTCCAGTTATTGGAAGCATTTGGTTGCAGTTATTACTGCTAAAGGTGGCACAACCAGATTTTATTTTAAGGGGGCAATTAGTTTTTCACATATATGGATAGGAGTTGGATAACTTATTTTTTTAAATAAAGAAAAAACTGGTGTGTTTTAACTCAGGTGACTTTTTGTTTTGTTCCATCCATCCATCCATCCATCCATCCATCCATCCATCCATCCATCCATCCATCCATCCATCCATTCATCTTCTACAGCTTACTCCTTTTCAGAGACACAGGGAATCTGGAGCTTATCCCAGGAAGCATCGGGTACAAGTCAGGGTACACCCTGGACAGGGTGCCAATCCATCGCAGGGCACAATCAGATACACACTCACACACTTTCATACACTGTGGACACTTTAGACACGTTAATTAACCTACCATGCATATCTTTGGACTGGAGGAGGAAACCAAAGTACCCAGAGGAAACCCCTGATGCACGGGGAGAACATGCAAACTCCGCACACACATGGCCCTGGCAGGACTCTCGAGCTCCCGACCCTGGAGATGTGAGACGAACGTGCTAACCACCAAGCCACCATCTAAAACCATTTAGTAGGAGATATTCAGAAAAACAGAAGAAATCAGAATGTGGACTAATTCTTTTTCACAGCACTGCAAAGACTAAATACTGCTACCAGAAATACCATTTTAACCTCCAAATAAAACTTGTATTTTGTATTCAAACACACTACTGCACACAACAGTGAAATCTCTCAGCAACAGAAGATACTCTTATACTTCTGTCCTATATTCTTTATGTTGCTAATATCTCGCAAGGTTTTTTAATCTGAATGATTACTAATGTGTTGTTACGACTGTGTGCTACTCTCTTACTAACACCAGTCATCTGCTCTTGGCACATACACTTCCTGTTAAGGCCTAGACAGAACAGGAGGGAATGGATGGTCAAATGGTCACATCCTGTTTCCTAAATGAAGCCTCATAACAAACTGGGCTGATATTTCTTAGATGTAAAAATCTGGTAAAAATAGCAAAAGCTAAACAGATGTAAGTCAAATTGAACTTTGAATAATTTAGGTGTTGTAGTATTATAGTAATATCCACTACATGTAGTTCTGATTAAAATGAATTTGAACTGTTTTCTAGTCAAAGATATAAATTCAAAGCTGTAGAAACAACTCATGCTCTAACGTCACTAATAAAAGTTATTTGGTCAATAGGACATGATAGAAAACTACAGAGCGCATATAGAAGGAGATGAAGAAGACTACTCAGTATAGTAACATTCTAGTCACTGAAAAGCCTTTCAGCGTTTTGCAGTGTTGTTTTTGTTCAGGTTTGAATTAACAGCAAGTATGTGGTTCATGAAGCATATCTACTTTGAACAGAGTGTGCAACGATGACTGTTCTGGGCTGATAAATAATCCTTCCTCACTGCGTTCATATTTTCACTGGTGTCCTCCTGCAAACTCCTCAGCCTTTCTCATGACATGGACGGCTGCTGTTCTTGGCCTCACATTCCAACCGAAAAAAAAAATAAATAAATAAATAAAAAAACTTGCTTGCACTCATCTCTGGTCAGATAGATCTTAAGCTTCACAGCCTTGTTAGATGGAAATCCTTGTAAGACATCAATTTATTCAGAAAATGGATTAGTACTGAATTTTACCAACATAAAAGCATCTAAATGTGCCTAGTTATTAATTAACAGGGAGATGAAGCAAGCACCTTGTGTTGTTTACATGAACAAGGATATTCCAAGTTTTATTTATTTATTTATTTTAAACAACTAGTACTAGAGGTTTGCATACATACAATTTACACAAGCTAAATGTCCAAGGGACATTTTTGTATAATGCCAAACATGGTATGATGTGCTTCATTTAGAAAAGTTTGAATAAAATAAAAATAAAAATTATGATAAAATACTGCTCCAATATCAGCTAAACTCACTAATCAACTAGATATATAGGGTGTCCCAAGAGTCTCCATCAATAGGAGAAATTAACACTTTTTATCAAAATGTCTCCCAGAAATGTTCATATTTAGTTGCCAAACTTATTAACAAATTCAAAAAGACTGGAAGTGCTGTGCACCAAACAAGAAGTAAACATTTCCATTACAGTTACATTTATCACTTACAAATGAGGAGATACAAGCAAAGTGATGTATCAAGCGGAGCAGAATACAAGTAGTGCTACCGTAGCAGATCTTTTAATTGAGTTCTAGAAAAGCAAAGTGTGCAATGTAGAGGTATGATTTATTTATGTATTTATTTTATTTATTTTTTTTACGGATAACGTGGGGCTGGCTTTTTAGGGTGTAGTTAGGTGTTCACGGAAGAGGTGGGTCTTTAGCTGTTAAATGTCCACGAACATCCACTGATGAAGGCACAACCGATTGTGGTGCTGGCGTATATAGTCTCTATGTATGTAGACTTTTCGGACACTCTGTAGATTGGTATTCTCCTGTTTGAAACCCCCCTCCATCCCCCGACTTCTATACCAAGCAAACAGAAGAGTAAAAGTGTAAAACAATACACAGACACACATCACTATGTACTTTAATTACTCTATCTTCTTCTACCACATAATTACTTATAAACAGTCTACTTATAATCTTTAGTATAATTTATAGCTTATTAGTTTTTTACTGTCATTCTGAAGAAATGCCTGCATCAGTTAATAGCAGGGTGCTTGGAAATTTATTACGTCAGCCTACTAACTTGCTCTGCATTCCCTGTTTATTTCACTGACAATTAATAAATGAAACACTTGCATCCTGTTGTCATAGGAAAATAATCACCAATAGGTTTGTGTGATACAGCCTGGCAGTAAGCAGAGTTACTGTTAGCATTGGCTTGCTGGATTGCTTATACTCGAATAGACCATTGAAGCGTGACTGAGAAGCAACATCAGCCTTGTGATTGGTGGGTGTAGAGGTTATGCAAGCTTTACTCAACATTAGGACTGTCCAATTTATTGGAATGACACCAAGTATTAAAACATGACATTGCATATTGCTTACTGTATTAGAAATAAATGACTGGAAATAACTGGTTTAGGGTTCCTTGTTGCTTATATTGCTTTTATGTTCAAAATTGCTAAATATAATCATGAAAACGTCTGCTCCAACCAAAATATTCATAAGCCCTGCTGCATCCCTTGGCCTTTGCTTAAAAATGTCTGTGCCGAGTCTGCTTTCTGCTTGAAATCTGCTGTATGTAAGTGTTCTACTGTATGAACACCTGGGTTCACTGCTGAGCTTGCATTGGAAAAATAAATAATGGCAACTCTGGGGTTTTTGGCCTGCCTCTGTGGAGTTGACCTCATGTTTGTCTTCAAATATCTCCTCTGATATATATTTTCTCTTGGAGTCCCTACTACTGAGCCCTGAGCTTGGCACAACTTCCTTCAGGCTGCTAAGTCAACATGCATGTTCAGAAAGAGAAAACAGTAGGAGAGATGAGGAGTGTAGTAAATTCAACCACTACCCCCTGCCTAGATGGAGGCACAGGATGTGTAGAAGAAAATGAAAAGCACAAATTGGACTAAGGAGTACTAAAGGCTCTTTCTCAATTGTCTGTTTGAGGCTTTTCTCTTTCTTGCTTGGCAAAGACCAACAAATGTCCTGTCACAAATGGTGCACTAAAATCTTCTGTCCTTCTTCAATTCCACAGTTTGGTGACATGGACAAAGTGCACAAAGTTCTTGTGTGAGGTACATGGGTTTAATAAAAACAGCAGTTGGGACACTTTTTTACAATGCCATTTTTCACTCAAATGCATGTGGAGATTTTTAGGAATGACCGTTGAGACATTTATCATTTTTAGTTCAGAGATGAATGAGATTTGGAATCATTTCTGCAATTCCTTCACCCATACACAAATAGCACAAGATAATAACAATGTTAAGTAGTGTTCCATGGCAAAATCAGCTACTTTTTTATGGCAGCTCCACATCAAAATGATAGATGATTATACTTGGAAGTATCAGTTATTTTGCAGCTTTAGTTCCACAAGTATTATGTAGAGAAATGACAAGTTAACTTTAACACACATCGATTTAAATATCTTTTTCTCCAGCAGTGGTTTTGAAGGTGCAAATGTGCCTGTGGTTTAGCCAAAATAGTTATAGTTTTTGACCACTTGTTACAGAGATTTGGTAGACACCAGAAAACTAAGCTTTTATGCTTTTCAGTTAAAGCAGAAGAACAAAGATGAATATAATTCAGGTTCTGGAAAAAAACAATTCACTGAAGGGGGAATGTCAAAGACGTATTTTGTGGTAAAAGTCTGTTTTTTTGACACATCTGTTGTTGCAGACACTATTTAGGTCGATATGGTGAACAACCATATCTACTGTGATCCCTGTTGAGTCTGCATCAATGTGAGCAACAAGTGCACCACACATGTGCCATTTGGGACATATGGAGAGTCCTCATAGTCTTTCAAATTCGACACAACTCCATGTACCTTCACAGATCTACTTAATTCTGGCTTGCAATATTGTACTCACTCCCAATGTTAATGTGACACTTATAAATTAATTCTGGGGCAACCAGCTACAACAAGAAGTCACATCATATTTTGAAAGGAATCCACCAGTGGTGTGAATACTTATGCAAGGCACTGTAGTAATGGATAGGGCGGCTGTAGTAATGGATAGGGTGGCTGTGGCTCAGTCAGTAGTGCGGGTTGTCCACTAATCGTGGGGTTCCTGGTTCGAGTCCCAGCCTGGGTAATCCCATGCAAAAGTGTCCTTGGGCAAGACACTGAAACCTAAGTTGCCCCCGATGGCAAGCAAGGACCTTGCATGGCAGCTCTGTGTGAGTATGCTTTCATTTGTAAGTTGCTTTGGATAAAAGCGTCTAATAAATGTAATGGATGCCACATCATTCCATGTTGTCTCCTCCTATTTTTATATTGCAAAATTTAAAGTACTCAATTTACTCCAAAATATTTATGGATATAGACACAACTCTACACAAAAAGTGTACATGTGATGTTGCGTTCAAATTTGGCCAAATTAAGCAATCTTAGTTACAAGGGTGGTTGGAATAAATAAATTAGTATAAGCCTCCCCAATATTTACAGATTAAAAAAATAAATAAATAAATATAAGCTTTAATTTTTGACATCCATATCATATATATATTTTTTTTAAATCTGTTAAGAAATGTCTTATGATGTCTTATTTTGGATTTTTGTGGAACCAAACACAATAGCACCACCAGTGGTTGTAAGAAAAAAAAAAAAAAAAAAAAAACACAATATGGAAGAAGTGAGGCTTGGACTGATTTCCTTCTAGCCCAGACTACAAATTCATGCAGCCTATCAGTCATGTCAGGAGATTACACCGAGTGAAATATCGCCTAAATTACAATTCCATTTGGGTTGATATTTGTCAGTCCAGCTTATTGACAAATCCATAAACTGTCATCAGCAGTATTCAAGAAGGTGCATGTGAACTATAGTTTTGGGTGTAATAGAGGTGAGTAAAGTGGAATATTTACTCTATAAACCCACCCCCCCCAGCCCCAGTTGAGTTTGGAGGTGAGAAAATAAATAGAATAAAAATATATTATACAAATAAATGACAAATTCCACTAAATGATGACAAATGAGAGAAGTGTAAGTTTATTGTATTTTTTTTTTAATGAAAGTGTTGCAATTTTTCTATTACCATAATATTTGGGGGTGAAATAGCATGAACACAGAAGGACACTATGAACTCATAAATGCAGCTTTATATGTGTAACAGTTTTCCCCACATCATTCCTATTATAATACTGATGAGACCTTGTGATATAATGTATTGCTCAACACTAATTTTTTATTTGTTGAGATATTGATATATATTAGATTTTAGCCATCCCATCTAACACCACCACCAGCTGTCACTGCTCAGTGAGTCAATGCCATCCAATTAAAATAGTCTGAAAATATTGTGTAATTTTATGTAAAACTACAATGTGCCATTTGACCCAATAGACCATAATGATTAATGCCTTCTAAATGGAGAACTGTAAACAAGCGTAATTTTTAAATGTAGCTTGGTGTAGCCATGTTTTGTTTCAGTCAGCAGATCTTTATCATGATCCAGCAATAGCAGGAGATGTAAATGCAGTGACGGTAGGCTTTTGGGCTTTGAGAACAAAAACACATACTTGGGCTGCTTATGGAGTGATTATAGGATGTACGTAAAGATCCTAATATAAGAACTCACACTAATCTTTATATAAAACATGTTTTCAATGATTTTCCACCATCTGGCCACACTGTAAACATTGCAGCAGTTTTGACACATTCATTATAGAAACCCAGGGATCTAAAACTTCAGGTAAGTGTTATTGCATCATAAAATATAATAATGTTTCAAAATATAAGAGTAAGTGGAGGCCATGTATTGATGGTTTACTAGAGCCATGGTTCTCAAAGTTGGGTCCCAGATACCCCTTTTCTAATTTTGTTACAGTGTAACAACAATAACAAAGTTATTACACCTGTAAATAATGCCTATATTTAAATGTATTTGGGTTAAAGAAATTGATTTATAAACTTAAAACAATTCTCAAATGTTTTGTAGTATTTAATTAATTTGTCTATTTAAGTGTTGATGTTTTGTTTCTTCTCTATTATTAAATGACATTTATTCCTATTAAATGACAGGAAAACATTCAGGTATTTAAATGATTTTTTTACAACTTTAAATCAGTTAAAAAGAATTAATTGAAGATTCATTCATCAAGCTTTCTCCCTGTTTAATATTTAATCATAGAAACATAGATGATGGGTACACATGCATAGATAAATGCACACATGCTGGCTCTTAAAATTATATTTATGAACTTGATTTCCAGAAACACTGATAAAAGCTCCTTCTGACAGCTGGTGGGTACAGGGAGGTGCAGAACAGGGGAACTATCTCACTTTGGTGGTAGTGAATTGGTGAGAAGCCAAACCTACACTGCCTATGTAGCCCATGCCGACTTCCACCCCCTGCACATCCACAACCACTGTGCAAGATGTTGCGGTCGCCTTCAGCTCAGTCATAACGGACGCCGACTAGAGGAGCTAACGACCCAAACCGCTGGCAGTTAACTCCGCAACGCCTAGAAAGAAAGAAAGAGTTGCTGTCTGCCCCACCAAAAAAAAAAAAAAAAAATGTTTCCCAACTGTTTCTTGGTAGGGAAAAGCACATCAAAGTAGTGTCAATGAAGGTTATGTAAACCTTGCATCATCTGGAGTTCCAATTTACAGCTTCCTACAATTGTGGTGAGTTTTCTGCAGTTAGAAGCCTGTTTCTGGCACATTGTTTATGCTTCATGGCCATTTTAAGTGACCCCCAAACAACAATGTTCAGCACTTTATACCTTGAAATGGAGTGTAATATTATTATTATAAATACATCAGATTCCAGAACATCACACATCATAACATGTCATAATGGATTCATTTAAGTTTTTATAATTTATTAAAAAACTCATGCATGTTTTGGAATTGTTGCTGAATGCTGCTATTATTAGTTATAAAGTTTGTGCACTACACCACATGGCATTATAACAAATAGTTATAAGTTAAGATAAGGGTGGCTGTGGCTCAGTCGGTAGAGCGGGTTGTCCACTAATCTGCTAATCGTAGGGTTGGTGGTTCGAATCCCGGCACGGGTGATCCCATGCCGAAGTGTCCTTGGGCAAGACCCTGAACCCTAAGTTGCCCCCGATGGCAAGCTAGCACCCTGCATGGAAGCTCTGCTACCATTGGTGTGTGAGTGTGCACTTGTAAGTCGCTTTGGATAAAAGCGTCTAATAAATGTAAATGTAAAGTTATGTTATAACCGATTCAAACCATAGGTTAATATTAATGTGCTTTTTCTAAAGTATTATAATTGCCATAGTGACACCATATTCACAGGAACTATAGGGGACAGTATACATAATCTACTGCTAGGAACAAACAAATTACAAAATGTGTACCATCATTGATATGACAAAGTTTTCTGTAACGATACATTTCTATAACATTTCCACTACAGGAAAGTCTTCAGGCCGAAGGATGTTTCTCTGTAACATGACAAGCTGCATTTTTGTCTTATTAACTTATTAAAAAAAAATAAATAAAAATAAAAAAGATGCTGCTGATGGATGACTGCTTATAGCTGCTAAAACTTGTTATAGGTTACTATACAGAAGTACATATGATAATATATTTCATCAATTAAATTTACATTTGTAACCATGGGCAAATCACTGTGGTAGAAGAGGAATATATACATTAGGATGTGCTGTACAGGAAAATAATCAACTTCAGGGTGGTAACTCTACTTGTGGTGGGATGTATCACACCTTGTTGTGGATTTATTTCTTTTTTAATAACAGGATGCTTTACTGTGTTATATCCCTTACTTATGAATATGGGCTTCATACAAATTGTCACCAGTTAAGATTTCCCTTTTATAGCAACTATATGAAAAAAAAAAAGAATTAAAAGAGCTCCACTGATGAAATTGTCTGTTGCGATGCAATACTCAATTCATGCCAAGCTGAAGCTCCTTCTCACCAAACACATTTATGAAATGACCTGACTTGAATAGAGCATTGTGAAGTCGCTCCTATCTTTCCCAGGCAGAATTTTTGACTTTTGTTCATCATGAAATGTCTACATGGAAAAGAAGAGTTTTCTTTATGAATGACTTACTGTCATTAGAGAGGAGAGAGCAGGAACAGAACAGCGACAGAAAGAAAGCCGCCATTCACGCATACATTTCAGTGAAGTTAATTATCTGTTGCCTAATTGCCTTTGGGGCCTTTTGGACATTGCCATGTGTCCTGGGAAAAAAAAAAATGTCTGCACATAAATCTCTAAAAACAACCAGACGCAAAAAACAAGCCTTGTCCTACACAGGAAAGGCTGAATGCTGAAAAGCTGGCATTTAGACAGGTCCCAGAGGAATACTCCACAGCAAGACACAAAGATGCATTTACTGCACAAAGACAGAACGCAGCCCCCTTAAGCCTAGTGTTTGTGGTAATCGGAAGCCTGCCTTGAGATTTCAGCCTGTCTGCCAGTCTCAGTACAACATGCACCTGGGCAGGGTAGAACAGAGGAAGGGTGAGGGAGTGATGAGGTGGAAAAGCATGAGAAAGCATCATGATGTAATTTGTGGCTTCAGTGTTGATACGAAAGCTAATTAGGTCTTAATTTCCATATGTCTATGAGGAGTGGTGTGCTTTGTCCGCTGCATTTGAACCTGTCTGAAAAACAGAGTACAATTCGACTGCACATGAATTTCCCTCTATGTTTCAGATGCGTTTCCTTGATAAATCAGTAAGATTTAATTTATTCCTCTACAAAACTAAGGTTGCACACTGATTCTTATTGTAAATATATTGCTTTAATTGTGATTATTATATGCTGTGCAATGGATTAAAACAAATTGGCAAACCTCTGCTGTATCATAGTAAAGGATCGGCAGTATTATACTAATCTGCCGGACAAATTATGTGTCACTGGTTTAATTTTGAGCTCAGGTTATTGCATGTACAGAGTTTGGCATTTTCTCCCCATGTTCGTATGGGTTTCCTCTGGATTCAACAGTTGTCTCCTACCTCCAAAAAAACATGCCAGTTTTTACATTGAATTGTACATGGTGTGAATGAGTAGGCATGGTGGCCTGCAAAGGACTATCTACAATGTATTCCCACTTTCCAGTGGGACTTTTTTTTTAGGATAGGCTCTGGATCTCCTGTCCAGGTTAGAGCAGTTTCTGAAGATGAATGAATAAATTAAATAATGGCACTTCATTTCTTTTTACATTGCAGTTCAAGCATGGTCTGAAGCTGTTTCCCTCAGCCAATCAACATCTTTAACACAATTTATTACAATGTTTCTAGCCAAATTTATTTGTTCCCAGGAAGCACAGATGGCAAAACTCACGACCTGTACTTTTCATCCATCCATTTTCTGCACCTCTTATGCTACAGAGGGCCACAGGGGAAACTGGATCCTGTCCCAGGTAACTCAGGGCATGAGGCGATTGAGACCCTGGATGGGTGAACAACCCATCACATGGTACAATTGCACACACATTCACACACTACAGACAATGTGGAAATGACAATCAGCCTACAACGCATGTCTTTGGATTTGTGGAGGTAACCGGAGTATAGGGCGGCTGTGGCTCAGTCGGTAGAGCGGGTTGTTCACTAATCCACTAATCGTGGGGTTGGTGGTTCGAATCCCGGCCCCGGTGATCCCATGCCGAAGTGTCCTTGGGCAAGACACTGAACCCTAAGTTGCCCCCAATGGCAAGCTAGCACCCTGCATGGCAGCTCTGCTACCATTGGTGTGTGAATGTGCTCTCATGTGTAAGTCGCTTGTAAATGTAAAATGATATTTCTGTAAAGCTGCTTTGAGACAATATCCATTGTAAAAAGCGCTATACAAATTAATTAATTAAAGTATCCAGAGGAACCCCCTGATGTAAACTCCGCTCACAGAGGATGGAGGTAGCATTCGAACCCCCAACTCCGGAGGTGTGAGGCAAACATGCTAGCCACTAAGCCCCCATGCCCCTACTTGTGCTTTTACATTCAGTAAATGTTATTTTGGTTTAACACTTTTAACAATAGACATTTAAAAAAGCAGCTTTATAGAAATCTAATTTCAGATTAAGATCCCTATTGAGTAAGGCAGGGGTAAGAATTGTAAGGAAAAACTCCCAGAGACAATGTGAGGAAGAAATCTTGAGGTACCAGACTCAAAAGGGAACCCATACTATTCTGGGTGACACCAGTGGGATTAAAAATCATTACAGTATACAGGTGAAGAAGAGGAAATACCAACAGTGCCGAGTGTGTTGAAAGGATGTTCAGTATGAGCATATTGTGAATAAGTGTTCTAGGATGAGCACAGGACAGGCTTTATAATAACATCATCACATACAGTATATTCAGTACATATATACGGTACATATATACAGTAAACAGGTCAAGTAATGATGAGTCTTGGGAATAAAGTGTTTTTGGGAAGTGCAAATCTTTAGGGAATACATGTGGGAGTATTTAGTGCACAGAAGGTGAGTCACGTGTACAAAGTTTCTTCATTGACAAGGTGCCAAAGCAAAAAACATTATTTTTTTAATTTATGTGGTAAGGCTAATAATGTTCTCCAGTTTGAAGAGCCACATAGTCAAGACAAAAATGTGTTGATTTTAATGAGCTCCTTTGTATACTGATGAATTCTATTTTTAAACTTTATGTTTAGACTCTACTTTAGGACTCATCAGGACTGCTTTTAAGATGCAAACAGAATAAACTTGGGAAAGCCCAGAGAACTCTTTCAGAAAAGTAGGAGGATTTTAGCAATCCATCAAACAAGGGTGTGGGGCAGTAAACAGCCCAGCATGATGGGTGGAAGTGCATGATTTATTATTGTCCTTTCAAATACAATGAGGATATTGCTGATTTTACCTGTGGAAGATAATGCAGAAAAGTCGAAATGAACCATTTATTTGAAAGCATGATTGAAGGCGTAAACTTTTCACCATATCACAATAAACACAAACACAGCCTCTCGAACTTGTCTCCAACTTGGCTTCAAGTCATCGCTTTGGGTTGAGAATTCTTAAAGATGGAAACATATGTCCTAGTGAAATCCATTAGCAGCTCAGGAATGTGTGTGGCTCTATCAAATCTCGAACATCCTTTAATCTTTCTCTGAAGAGCAAAACATCTGCAGGCCAGAGCAACAAGAGTGTTGATGATGGGAGCAGAGTGTGCTCTACACGTGTATGTTTGTGTGTGTGTGTGTGTGTGTGTGTGTGTGTGTGTGTGTTTTCAGTGAGCGTTTTATGCTCCAGCGGAAAACTGAGTCGGCGGCACAAAGCCTGGAGTCACGGCAACCCAGTAGCCCAAAGGAGGGGTAAGAGGCCTCACCTCTGACCTTTAACCTTTCACAGCTGCTTTTCTGAAAAAGCCCCCAATGCCACTTTCTTTGCTACTCGCCCTTTGCTTCCTCCCTCTCCCTGGTCATGCAACAGACAACAGGATTTCTATACTTTCTGAGCTGAATGCTCAAAAAGCACCACTTATTCAGCCTCTAGTGTCCAATCACAGTGGAGCATTCAATGCACATTTTGCTCGCTCTCTCTCTCTCTCTCTCTCTCTCTCTCTCACCTCTCTCTCTCACACACACACACACACACACACTCCCGTATACACGAAAACATTGAAAAGTAAGCTGTTTTTTTTTTTTTTTAAAGCCATTTGGAAATGCCACTCAGCCTACACTGCATGTCTTAAGACGTGGGAGGAAACCAGAGTACCTGGAGGAAACCCACAAAGTATAGGGAGAACATCTATTTTCACAAATCAGTATATATATATATATATATATATATATATATATATATATACTTAAAAAAAA
>JAFFST010047562.1:63824-77729 GCA_022414735.1 Noturus placidus
CACATCTTACCTTGGACATGAGGAAATCCTCTGTAAGGCAGAGACACCCCAGCACCAGAAAAAAAAAAAAAAACAAACAAACAAAAAAAAAAAATAGAAGATGGGAAGGAGGAGAGGGTGAAGGGGTGGGATTTGACCCTGTGTTATTGCGATACTGAGTCTTCTTCTTTGAATGACTTGCCATATTCTGGATTTAAGTCCACCACTGTGGTTCCTTTGAGTGCCCCATAGCCTCCCTCCTGAGCACCATAACTCTCTGGCCTCTCCTGACTGAGAAGGATGGATGGTTTACTTGCCGAAGCGGAGGAAGAGGATGAGCGGGGTGGTGGAGGGTTAGACGCCGCACCTTGCTGTCCGCCATTGGTCTGTGAACACACGTTGCTGACACGCTCTGCCTTTTGCTTGTAGTGCTGACTGTGAAGCTTGTACTTCATTAGCAGGATGAAGATGAAGACGAGCACAGAGGCCACGATGATGCCTCCAATGACGATGATCATGGTGCCACCCAGGAACTGGTCATGGAGCGAGCGGCAGTGGTGGTACTCACGTTCAGTGCTGAATGACACGCAACCAACGAGGCGCGTAGCTGTGAGGGCAGTGACTCCATCATCATAAACGGCCAAGACACAGAGATCGTAGTCCCGCGCAGAGGCCAGGTCACTCAGCTGAAACAGCTTGTATGAGGCTGGAATCATCCTGAGAGAAAGAAATTTTGGGGAGGGTTGAGTTAGGACTTAAGAACAAGACCAAAGCACAAAACTACAGTATGCTATTGATTATAGAAAGCTAATATATATATATATATATATATATATATATATATATATATATAGTTAAACAGACCAATCAATTCAATTGAATTACATTTGCCACATTTTATTGGACTCTTTGTAGCGTTGGCAGTATTGATCATGCTTCCTAAATGAACGCAGAGATGAGTTAGAGAAAAACATATCAAAGCATGGTGTTGTTTTGGCCAGTCGATGCCTAATTGGCTACACTGCAGCGTGAAAGAGAAAATAAGAACACTGCTGTTTCCCTAATAGCACAGCTGGCACTTGAACATAAATAACGATAATAATAGACATTAATGATGAGACTGTAGGCAACTAAAGTTATATTTCTTCCTGTTCTTATACTGGTAAGTGACAACGCACTGATTTTACTGGTGTATCCTAGGACATTATTTATGTTATTTAGTGCATTATTTATACACATCAGTAATTACATAATCACTCATGAATTGTGTATTTGGGGAAAATCCATAAATCATTGGCATAATCTATAATGGGGTTCAAATCCCAGACAGACAGGAGTAAACAAGGATAGTTCATAAATCCACAATGAAAACATGAGTGAGGCCCAGGAATCTGTAGAAGAATCAATAGAAACTAAACACAAGAAACTAGCCCTGCTTCCCAGTTGGCATACTTATACTATGTACTAAAAGGATGTACTCTTTTTGTAAGGCAAAAGGTCATTTTTGAGTGCATATTAAAAGAGCAAGTACTGGGACATACTAACACATCGTGTAAAAGAAGTGTAGTATAAATTATATAAGCAATAATGGAAGAAAAAAGGCTGAAATGCAACACATATGAGTTTATTAATGGTAAAACTGTAAAGCAAAAACTCTGCCTCCTACTCACAAAGAGTTGTGGGCAATATTACCTGAAAAAAGTGTCCATGGATCCCCACTTCCCAGAAAAAAAAAAAAGACCTTACAGGCACGCTTGACATACTCATTTCAACATACTACAATCTGAGACATTTTTCAATTTTAATCTCGGATACAGTTTAGTATGGATAGTATGCCAACTGGGAAGCAGGGTAGACTTTGCAACAAGACAAAGGAACAATGGGGTAGACATAGACTATAAACTACCCAAGGGCTGAATAGAGGACACAATTAGGGAACAGAACAATGACAGGACAGGGGTGGAGAGAGGACCAGAATCAGAACAAAATCAATTTAAATGGCACTGTAAACCAAATGTAAAATTCGCAGAAAGGGGGAATTCGTGATATTTTAAATATTATCGATCTTTCGTTCTCATTAGTTGAGATAGAAGGGGAAAATTGTTGAGATTTATAGCTTAAAAAATACACATTTGGATAAACTTCTCTTATGTTCTGGGTTCTCTTAGTGCACTAGTTTCTAGTGTTGAACTGTACAATTAGCAGGTTAGCTCAAGGTATCTTTTTGAAATTTGAAATCTGAACAAATACAGCCATTTTTTTAGTATTCCCTCCAAAGCAGTACACAAAATCATTGTTAAACAGTAGAGCGAGCATCACTGAACACTCTCTCTCTCACTGAAGATTTCACTTTGTGATCCTTTTGGGAAACTGCCACAATTGACTGGATGTTAGTGCTAATTTGTTTTATTTGCCATTTAAAGAAAAGAAGGCACCAGAGAGATGTCCCTTTCTCTTTAGCAGATATTTTTATTTATATTTGTTAGAATGTGAGAACTTCACCATTTACAAGCAGTAATAAAGTAATGGGAAATACATGTAAATAAATTATGTACTCAAAAAAAAAATTGCATTTGTAGATGGCTATTGCATGAGCTCAGTTCTATCAGTGAAGCAATGCAGCTAGAATCAATTCAAAAATCGCTGGCAGTGTGAAAGGATCCAGGGTTCCCAGATCGATCCTGAGCCTGGGTTACTGTTTGTGCTGAGTTTTGCATGTTCTCATTGTAGCTCTGTGGATTTCCTCTAGGTTCTTCCTTCCTACTCTGAATTTTCTCCTAGGCGTGAATAAGTCTGCTTCGTGCATTGCGATGGACTCACATCCCATCCAGGCTGTATTTCTGCCTCACGTCCAATAGTCCTCGTATAGGTTCTGGGTTCACATGGCTCTCACCAGTGCTTAGTGAAGATGAATGAATGGTTGCGTGACTGTTCATCACTCACTAGAGTGAATGCACTTTAAAATAAATTGGACCAATTTTTACAGAAGATATTTGGATGTGCAGAGGATGGGTAAGGTTAACACCCGGCCGTCACAGGTGAACAACTGACCCTACAACTTTTGCTCAAATTAATTTTGACCTCCACATTATAGCACACTTCTGTGCACTGTGTCTGCATGTAAATAGAATGTGAGCTCTGTGAGCAGGTTAGTCTCGGGCTGTCTGAGTCATACATTATTCAGAGAGAGGGGCAGTTTCTGTCTAGCCTTTACCACCAGTGCTTCATTTCTATTTATCAGAAGCACAGCCGCACAACCTGGTGTACTGGGCTGATACGATGAAGACCTGCTTGCCCTGGGAATGTGTGGGTGTGGGCTTGACTTGACAGTGAAGGTAATCACACATGCAGAAAGTACTCCTGCTTAATATTTGGAGCAGGTGAGGTTGCGTATTGCATATTTCAGTCACATTTGACACGCATCATCATTTAAAGTGCCCACTACAACAGTTGATGTAATGGAGATGCATTCAGACTGTTGCTCTTAACAGTCACATACAGCCAATAAAAATGAAGTGGAAATATAGTGACTTTACTCAAAGACTTCATATGAGGTAAATAAATATGTGGTATTTTTTTTTTTTTTTTGCAGCATCAAAGACTGGATATTTTTTATTCTTGTCTCAGTCTACAAGCCAGAGCAATCATTTTGCCCCAAGGCAAAGAAGAACATGCACTCGATGTATATTCTAAATGGTAAACGGCACACTTATATAGCGCTTTTATCCAAAGCGCTTTACACTGTGTCTCATTCACCCATTCACACACACTCACACACCAATGGTAGCAGAGCTGCCATGCAAGGCACTAACTTGCCATCAGGAGCAACTTAGGGTTCAGTGTCTTGCCCATGGACACTTCGGCTTTTGTCAGCCGGGCCGGGAATCGAACCACCAACCCTACGATTAGTGGATTAGTGGACAACACGCTCTACCAACTGAGCCACAGCCGCCCGATATTCTGCATATCAAATACAATTTCTTTGTGTACAGTAAAGTAGGTACAGTAGCGGAAATAGTGCTGATGGTGCTGGATTTACTCCAGTTATCACTCAAGATACACCAAAAGAGCAGGCTTAACACCCCCCCCCACACACACACACCCAATCAAAACAGAAGATTAGCCAATTAACATATGAATCTAGAATGACTGACAGTTGAGTAGGTGGTTTGAATTCTCCAGTACTGAAAGACCCGCCCACCTTCTCTCAACTCATTAGCAATCTTTCAGCCAGCGCTCTCATCTTGCCATGATTTTCCCACTTGAAAGATGTTCTGACTAGACACCCTTGCATTCTGTCAAGCTAAACAGAGTTCATTAATGTGAAATAAAAATGATCATTGTATCTTCAACTTAGCTAACTTTATACAAGTACATATACAAGTACAACTGAAAGCACTTTCATGTTTCAGGTTTTAAACGAAAAAAAGGCCAAAAACTTTGTGAGGAAAACTAGTTTAAAACAGGCCTATAGAGCAAAATGTTTAATCCAACACGATTTCTAATTAGACAATGATTTAACATTTTATTTGTTTGAACAGCCAGTGCAAACGCATTCAAACTGCCTCAGAAGTAGATCAACAATGAACATTTCAGTCATGTGGAAACATTTCATGATTTCCATGAGGGACATTATACAAGCAATTTGTAATTGAAAATGTGCTGTGTGAGGATTTTTACTGTTTACTGCCTTATTACGTCCCACATTCCCCAGCCACTTTGACAGGACTACACATTGTACCTCTTTGGGGTTTGCAGGTGTGCATTTTTGACTGAAAATAATTTAAATATACCCAGATTCTTCAAACTGTCTTGTTCTCCCAAGGTCACACTCTAATGAGGTGACACGCTAAGCCTTCAGTGTGATGGCTGCAGAAGCTTTAGGACAGCATTTGATGGACATACAAGTTATTCTTCCTTCCTTTCCAGATAGCAAGGTGTTCATCCTGACACTGATCTGTCACCAAATGCATCAAGAGGGGGTTGGGAGGATAGGTGGGGGGGGGTTTTCAGACAGAGTCAGCTACTTTTGGTATATGTCAGAAATGTGGCGTTCTATCATAATGTGCTGGAAGTCATGCCATTTAATTACCTGTTCGCTGCACACAGGGGAAGGAGATGGAGGAAAATTAATGGTGGGAGGCTTTTAAATGTTGACAGTTGACAACTGATCGTAGAATTTTCTGGGAAGCCCACCTAATCATCACACTTCAGCCAGCACCATTTCTCTTTAACTTAGACAGCTCACACGCTCCACCAACACACAACTCTATCATATGGCTCATGTACCCACAGGATCCCTGACATTTGCCTCTGCTTTCAAACACCTCCTGGAACTATCACTCAGAATCTTTCTTCCAGTCTTCAGTATGGAAAAAATATTCCACGGATTATAGGCATCTGTATTATACTTTGTCGCCTGGTCTTACTTTATCCACTATAATCTCACCAATCTTCTCCTCCTTTCCTTCTATCAGACTCACCAGCTTTTCAAGCTCTGCCTTCTAACATCCCAAGTCTTTATCTGCATTCTTACTTTAACTTTTGACTTTTCCAACAGGTCACACTTTATAAATCCAAGCTTATTCGTCGCCAGTTCCTTTTTTTAATTTCTTTATCTTGACCACCATATCAACTTCAGTTATTCTCCTCCTCAGTTATTCTCTCAGCATCTATCAGGACGGAGCCCGGTATTAACATATTCATCATTTAATGGATTTTTATTTTGCTATCATCAAAATAAATAAATAAATAAATAAATAAATAAATAAATAAATGACTCCCTTTCTTTTTTTGTATAAGTAACAACAAATGGCTTTTGGTGTGCATCTTTTTTTTATGCTCTTAATCTGTCCATGGAGACATGGAAGAAATTAATTATTCCCTTACAGAAGCTTTCAGTGAGGAATCACAGGAGACAGAGGTGAAAGGACTACTGCTGCATGTTAAAAAATAAATAAATTAATTAAAAAATAAGGAAAATTATTGTTGACACTATACACAGCAAATATATTTTGAATGAAAAAAAAAAAAACATCTGGAAATAGACCTCAAGGCTATGAAAGACAGATTAAATTGTAAACCCCAGTAACTGAGAAAGCAAAGCACACAAGTTTTTGAAGCCAGTGTAAATCATGGCTGGTTGTAACTGGTGCGGATAAACAGTTAATTTACAGCTTGTGTTTTTATTTCCTTCCTCCGTGTGTGGTTTAAGAATAACGAGCTGTGCAAAAGAGAGATGAGGAAAGTTTGGCTTTAAAGAAGAAAGACTGGAACAACACAGTGGTTTTGCCTTGGTTTTGAGGTCATTTTTTTTCCCTTGTGCAAATTTTCAGACCATAGTTGCTTTTAATGTGTTCTTCCTTTCATCTGTATGCAAATGACGAGACTCCTCATGCTTCATGATTGTCCTCATACAAAACCAGATCTCATAGTTCCACTGGAAACGATCCTTTCATTCTTATATAGAAACATATCTACTGGATCACTCATTTGCAAATGCTCTTTCATCATATTGTTGTGTCTCCATGCAGTCTGCCTTCATTTAAGGTTATTTGCATTGATTCTGATGGTTCTGTCTAAACTAAAAGGGAGAAAAAAATGCAGCAGAAAGCCAACAATAGGCCTATTTCCCCGCAAGCTAAATGGAGAATCAATTTATTAATCGAATAGAAGAATATAAACTTTACGCTATTTCTGAAGATAGGTCATAACAGTTTGATGAGCTATGATGGCATACTGGAAAGGAATACAAATCTAAAGGCAATATGGTGAACCATTAGACCACTTTTATTGGCTTAATGCATGGCCTATTGTATAATGTGTATCTAGCATACCTTATGGGTTTATCAACCCAGTAACCATTAACTTTATTATCATAACTTATGGCAAATTATGTTACCTATGAAGAAGACAATTTCCTGAATTACACAATATAAATCATTGAGGCATAATGCATACTGTATGTCCTTTGTATCTTCACTTCTCTGGGAAAGAGAACACATTCCCTGTGTCCCAATTGACATACTTACCCTATGTACTAAAAGTATGAATTCTTTTTGTGAGTAGAAAGGAGAAAAACGTCACCGTAAATAAACTCCGTGTTTCATTTCAGCTTTTCTTCATTCATTATTCCTTCTATAATTGATACTATATATTTTAATTTATCATTCCTTTGATTTATTTTTCCACATTTAATTTAATTTAATTTAATTTAATTTAATTTAAAACTCTCTAAAAGGCATCCTTGAATTCGACAAACATTCACAAAACTCCTCCTCCATAATGCAAGGAATTGTGGGCAATATTAACCGAAAAAGTGTCCACAGATACACAATTCAAAAATTTACCTGACATAGTAGTCCATCAGGGTACCTTTGGGATACTCGTTTCAACATACTACATTTTGTGACACACTAAGTCTAATCTCGGATGCTGATCTCGGAAACCTCTCCGTTTTTTTACAAGAGTGTAACCCCAGAAGTTTCAATCAAAAGTGGCAGAAAATTTGCAAGTCATTTAGATACGTATATTGACCCTGCTAATGTTAAAGCTCAGAAATTTTATTCCAACATCATGCATGAGATATAAATTAACAATGAATACATTTGTAATGCCAATATTTTGGCTAGTGAAATTGCTTACTGGCAAATAAACTTGCAAAAATACAAGCCATGCTGATTTAATAAGTAAAAATACATCATTTATTTTTTATCTATTAGAAAATTTTAATAATTTGAACTGTCTCATTACAGCAGAATTTATGCAATTTGCAATAAGTTTAAAGCACAATGATAACAATTCTTCTTCTCGTTCTACTTCTTTCCCCAAACACAAAGCAACTAGATAAACTGCAAAGAAAAGTACATCTTTCATCTGACATTTGTTTAGGAATATTCTATTTCTCAGTACGACACTTAACTGAAACCTAAGCTGTAGCCGATCATGAGTTAAGATCTGTGGATTCTGTGAACTCTGACAGATGCAGTAAATGTCGCACAGTGATCCCCTGTAGAGATCCTATTCCAAAAAATATTACCATCTGTTGTAAATCATAAATCAGAAAGGTAAGTCACACTCACCTGTAAATGAGGATCTCGTCTGTGGAGCTGTTGTACTGGATCTGGTACATGCGAACCCCAGGGATATGGCTTTGTGAAGGCCAGCGGATGGTTACTGATGTGGCTGTTATCTCGGTCACACTAACCCGTTGTTCCACTCGTGTCTGCCCCCCACTGCTGTTTGACTTAATGGAGGTGGGCATATCTGAGGGTCCTGGTTCAGGTTCGAGTTTAGGGTCGTAATGTGGTGAGGGGTTCACCACAAGTTCTACAGGGGCCGTGGCCTCTCCAGCCGCATTGGACGCTATACAGGTAAACACACCCGAATCTTTCACAGTGGCTGTAAGGATGTCCAGAGAGCCGTTCTCATAGGCAGTTGTTCTAGATGTGTTTGCAATCAGCTTGCCATCTGGACTCACCCAGTGTGTTGTAGGTTCCGGATCTCCCACAGACCTGCACCTCAAGCTCACCTCTTGACCCTCCATTACAAACATCTTAGAAGTGTGGCGTGTGATCATGGGTGGCTCGCACACAAACTCCTCCTCACGGATGGTCCAAAAGTACTTCCCAGCTAGCTCTTTGGGAGAGGCGCATGTCTCAAGGTCGTCCTCCCGGGTCAGTCGCCTCAGCCACACCAACTCACAGTTGCAGTGCAGTGGGTTTCCACCAAAGCTTAGCACCAGTGCTGTTAGTGGTGATCCCTTTGTTTTTGCATAAACTGGTATGCGCAGAAACAGCGGGTCCGGGGGAATCTTCTTTAGCTTGTTGGAGGTCATATCCAGCCTTGCTAGCTTGTGCAGGTTGGAAAAAATGCCCTCAGGCACAAACTCTATGAGGTTGTGATCCAAGCTAAGTGTATTGACGCTAACAAGAAGAGCTATGGTGTCCCATGGGATGTTCATCAGGTTGTTATAGGACAGATCCAGATCCTCGAGAGTCTCTAGGAAGTCTTGGAAGGCTCCATGAGAAATGTGTTGCAGCTGGTTATTGGCAAGGATTAGGTGGCGCAGGTTGACCAGACCTTGCAGATGTGTGTCGTCCAGTGTGGTGAGTCGGTTGGCATCAAGGTGCAGTGCATGGAGCTCCTGCAGGTCCGCAAAGGCATAGGGAAGGATGAGGCTGATGGTGTTGCGAGACAGAGTCAGATGGATGAGGCTACTCATATTGGCGAAGTCGCGGTGCCGGAGTGTTGTGATGAAGTTGTCCATGAGCCGAAGCTCGGCTGTCTGCCGGTCGATGTTGGGTGGCACAAAGAGCAGGCCAGTCTTGGCACACAGGACCGTGTAGGAAGGTAGGAGATTCTGACAGGTGCAACGCTTTGGGCACAGCATAGTCGCAATGGGCATCACCAACAGAGAAAGGCACAAGAGCACTCGCTCCATGGCTGTACTCCTGCAAAATCAGAAGAGGTCCAACACAGAGAAAGAGGTTTTTAGCATGCATGTGGTGTACACACTCCAGATTTCTCTTGTTGCCTCTCTCTCACACACACATACACCCAAGGGAAGAGTAGAGACCCAAATTCTGAGCCAAAACACTATTTTATTCAGATATTACAATGTAGACACTCAACAGATGGTCAAAAATGCATCTACCAACTGCCAACAACATATGAAATGACTGTCAACCAGTGTATTAACTAATTTGAAGCAATTTGTCAATGGTTTATGGATGATGATGCTCAGTAGATCACCTATAGACTCAAAGACTATCACGATATCAAAATCAACTTAACTTTGTGCTCTTCCCTCACACACACACACACACACACACACACACACACACACACACACACACACACACATGCACACACAATCAAATAATTTGCATATGGGATGCTCCATTTAAAATGCTAAATATAATTAAATTTCTGATCACAGTGCATTCATTTAAATGTTATTTTTGCCATATAATACTGCTAAAATGTCTTTGTAATTACTTTCTATTTTGCAGCTATTATAAAGCATACATAAGCAATCTAATTACTCAGTCTCACAGATACTTGGACCATTGGATTACACAATTACAAACTAACACGAGCAAAATCAGATGAGTGCAGGATTTAAAGATAATGCAGTCCCTCCCCAGTGTTGATACACAGGATAAGAATAAGTAATGGATGTCATGCTTGGAATCACTTAATGCATTCCAGTGTTGCAAAAAAAAAAAAAAAAACACACTGCCACTCCCTACTGTAATTTATGCATGCAGGAACTGCAGAGCAGAGAGAGTAAAAAAAAAAAAAAGGAGTGTGTGTATGTGTGTGTTATAGGGAGATTGATCCAGAGCTGCCAGCATACTAAATTTAATTGCCCTCCACCACGTCATATTCAGAATATATGACACCCACTCCTATTTCCCTCAAATGTATGTATGATGCAGTGAGACTGTTACACCAGCTGTGTGAATACAAGTAATTATTTTGCGCTAAACCTCACCGCCAATGCTAATGAATATCTGATTTGTGGCCCTTTATTGTTTGTGTATATCCTTCCACATTAATAACTTTTGCATAAAAGAACATAAATGTAATTATTTTCACCACTAGTGCACGGCTTGAACGAATATCAGGAAGCCGTGCATGGAGAGATGAAAGGGACTTGCCATCTGCAGAGGAGGAGAAAACGACTGAACTAATTTACACATCTCAGTCAGCAGGGGGAAACGTCGAGCTTTGGGCTTTGTGTGTAGAAATGTTGAAATGGCAGGGAAAGCAATAGGAGTTAGAACACGAGTGTTTGAGTGAAAGAAGGTGGTGATGCATCCAGGCGAGCTTAAACCCCCACTCTCCATTACGCACAAAGTCATGGCCACCTCTGAAAAACAGCCATTATCCACACAACTAACTAAGGAAAGGTCTGTCTTTATAGCATTCTCTTTTCCCTCTCATTCTACTCTAAAGAGCATTGCATCAGCCTTATATAAGCGCATATTTGTTGGACGTTGCCTGGAATGTGATGGAGCAAAAGGATGTGCCGTACATACCAACACACAAGAGGAACTCAGTGCTCCTCCTCTTCCAGTAAGAGTGGCATGACAATTCTCCATTTCCTCTGCCAGGTTTCCGCACCTGCCATCTTCCATCCCAGTGTGCGTTGGTGACTCAAACACAGTATGTCCGGATAAGATGCTAAACTAAACTATGCATCATGTGTACTCACCTGCTATGTTCATTTTTAGTACAAAGGATTGGTTTGTCGTAAAACTGATTATACCAAAATGCTATTGAACTCTCAAGTCTGACTAATAGAAGCTCTGACAGCTGTACGGATTGTAATTCAAATCACAGGATTATATTAATGTTATCGTTTCTATAGTGAAAAGTCATTCCCAGGGACTAGCATGGTGGACACGCTACATAAAATAAAGCTAGTAATAAATAGATTAAGAATATGTTGTCATGTAACAAGCAAAATTGTTCAATCATGGATATGTTAAAGCTGCAAGTATCAACCATTAAAAGTATGATGTGTCATTTATTAATGAATTTAAAAGTGTAATCGCTGGCTCACAGCAAAAAAAATGACAGCTTATCAGGTAAATTTATCGTGAATATAGTCACATTTAGCCCTGTGATGAACTGGCACTCTGTCCAGGGTGTACCCTGCATTGTGCCCGATGCTCCCTGGGATTCCCCATGACCCTGAAAAGGAGTAAGCGGTAGAAGATGAATGGATGGATTTATATAGTCACGTTTATCTATTATTTCCCAGTACAAGATTCCCATAAGCCAAAGATAAGAAAACCCTTTTCTAGACAATAAAACTGTTTCAAGTTTGTAAATGTCTAGAAATAGGTTTAAATACTTTATATTTGGTTTAGTGTAATCTTATAATAGGAAATCCTAGATAAATTTGACTGTATTCGAGATAATTACACTTGCTTGTGTGATTCCTTACATCTATCCATCCGTATATCCACCCATATAGCCTATTCCAGGGAACTTGGGGCAAAAGACGGGGGACACCCTGGATGGGGTGCCAACACATTGCAAGGCACAATCACACACAATTTGGAAATGTCCATTTGGAAAGAAGTTGGAAATGCCAATCAGCCTACAATGCATGTCTTTGGATTGGGGGAGGAAACCGGCGTACCCTGAGGAAACCCCTGAAGCCTGGAAAGAACATGCAAACTCTAGACACACAGGGTGGAGCCAGGATTTGAAACCCTACCCCTGGAGGTGAGACGGAAAATGTGTTATCCCCCACTGAGTCCTTACATATAAGAAACTAAACATAAAGTGATGTATCTGAGATGGAGAGAGGGACATAACTGAATTATGACATGTAACAGAAAAGCAAAGGGTCACTTTTAATACATTTACCTCTGTACTCTTTCACTATAGAAGCAATCACTCTCATCTATAATGGCTGCATGCATTAATGTTTCAAAAAGGTGCAGGTACAGGTGACTCTAAAGATGTTTGAAATCAAAAAGCCTTAGCATGTACAAAGCATCACCAGCTATATAAATACTTAATATATCCATATACATAAAGATCAACAACATCCAGGATGTATTGTAGATATGGACTCTTGAGGATGGCCTATAGAATGGAAGATATGCACATGTGAAACTAGTGCGTTGTACACTTTTCCACATGAAATGTTAATGGAGTGGCACCATGGCTATGTTTTGATGTTCTGACTTCCAGGCAGAAGAATCAAAATGGACGTAAACTAGAATAACAAGCTCTGCTTATGGATACTTGTGGATATTCAGGATCAAATAATTCAGTTTATTTTATTTTTTTAAGAAACCAGTATATTATATTTATTTAACCTGACACATTAAGCATTGAATTCTTTAAAATCCTTTGGAACCAAGCTTATTATTCAGATATTAATTTTAATGCATATTATGCAGTGACTGTGATGAATTATTCAGAAACTACAGTCAAAATAATAGGGAAGGTGTGTAGTTATTAGAATGAGGACCATCACTTGGGAGTTTAACAGGTTAAAAGCAAGTTGTAAAATGGACAAAACTACATATGTCCTATTTTTATCAAACTAGAAAGTAGTTTCAAACACCACATCTATGCTGAATGGTTTGAGCTCAGCTAGGGGTTTTTTAGTACTGTTGGACACCTCAGACAAATACTTTTACATTGGGCCATTGGAGAAATATGATAGAATCAGTTCCTTCAATCATTGCAAGTGAATTGACAGACATTGATACAGTGAGGGGAAAAAAGTATTTGATCCCCTGCTGATTTTGTAGATTTGCCCACTAATAAAGAAATGATCAGTCTATAATTTTAATGGCAGGGTTATTTGAACAGTGAGAGACAGAACAACAAGAAAATCCAGAAAAAACTCATGTCAAAAATGTTATAAATTGATTTGCATTTTAATGAGGGAAATAAGTATTTGACCCCCTCTCAATAAAGAGTTCTGGCTCCCAGGTGTCTTTTATACAGTTCATTAATGAGCTGAGATTAGGAGCACACTCCTAATCCAAATTAAATGTAGTTACTGCAGGAGTATAAGACAACAAGCTGAGTAAAGGGGGGGGGGGGGATCACAATAGACTGTGCTGTTGAAGGAAAATAATCAGTAATGTGTGGTGTCATCAAAAAGGGCCATTCCATCCTGAAGGTGATTATTTTCCTGTAACAGCATCTCATGAAATGTTTAATTTCTCCTACACTACAGGGCGATGTCCCGGTGCTCAAAGTAAGGTCTATGAAGACAGGATTGCCGAGGATGGTGTAGAACAGGGGTCGGCAACCCGCGGCTCCGGAGCCGCATGCGGCTCTTTCATCCTTCTGATGCGGCTCTGTCACGTCTCGTGACGGCGGAGAATGAGGCAGGACGCAATTGCAGTGCGAACCGTGCTTTATTTACAAACAGTGTCAAAC